>CM059795.1:2177105-2249605 GCA_030435695.1 Brachymystax lenok tsinlingensis | reverse complement strand
TCTAATATGTGACTACCTACTCCCTTCTAATATGTGACTAGCTACCACCTTCTAATATGTGACCAGCTACTCCTTCTAATATGTGACTAGCTACCCTCTAATATGTGACTAGCTACCCTTCTAATATGTGACTAGCTACCCCTTCTAATATGTGACTAGCTACCCCCTTCTAATATGTGACTAGCTACCCCCTTCTAATATGTGACTAGCTACCCCCTTCTAATATGTGACTAGCTACCCCCTTCATATTTGTGACTAGCTACCCCCCTTCTAATATGTGACTAGCTACCACCTTCTAATATGTGACTAGCTACCCCCTTCTAATATATGACTAGCTACCCCCTTCTAATATGTGACTAGCTACCCCCTTCTAATATGTGACTAGCTACCCCCTTCTAATATGTGACTAGCTACCACCTTGTAATATGTGACTAGCTACCCCCTTCTAATATGTGACTAGCTACCCCCTTCTAATATGTGACTAGCTACCCCCTTCTAATATGTGACTAGCTACCCCCTTCTAATATGTGACTAGCTACCCCCTTCTAATATGTGACTAGCTACCCCCTTCTAATATGTGACTAGCTACCCCCTTCTAATATGTGACTAGCTACCCCCCTTCTAATATATGACTAGCTAACCCCTTCTAATATGTGACTAGCTACCCCCTTCTAATATGTGACTAGCTACCCCCTTCTAATATGTGACTAGCTACCCCCTTCTAATATGTGACTAGCTACCACCTTCTAATATGTGACCAGCTACCCCCTTCTAATATGTGACTAGCTACCTCCTTCTAATATGTGACTAGCTACCCCCTTCTAATATGTGACTAGCTACCCCCTTCTAATATGTGACTAGCTACCCCCTTCTAATATGTGACTAGCTACCCCTTCTAATATGTGACTAGCTACCCCTTCTAATATGTGACTAGCTACCCCCTTCTAATATGTGACTAGCTACCCCCTTCTAATATGTGACTAGCTACCCCCTTCTAATATGTGACTAGCTATCCCCTTCTAATATGTGACTAGCTACCCCCTTCTAATATGTGACTAGCTACCCCCTTCTAATATGTGACTACCTACCCCTTCTAATATGTGACTAGCTACCCCTTCTAATATGTGACTAGCTACCCCTTCTAATATGTGACTAGCTACCCCCTTCTAATATGTGACTAGCTACCCCCTTCTAATATGTGACTAGCTATCCCTTTCTAATATGTGACTAGCTACCCCCTTCTAATATGTGACTAGCTACCCCCTTCTAATATGTGACTTGCTACCCCCCTTGTTTTTTGATGAACATGTTACCTTTCTATACGGAACATCAGCCTTGGCCGGCTCAACGAGTAGAGCTCTCGGGGGAGATGCAGGGAATCTGAAACACTCAGAGATATTGGTTATGCTACGTATTCCAAACTGTATCAGACATGTGTGTCCTGTTCTGGACTCTTCAGTAGCAGTGTGGGAGGCTATTTTAAAAACAAACATGTTCATAACAGAACAGTACGTTACTGTTTAGGTGTCCACAAGTTTGCACCTATACTTGCAATAACTGGGGACATGGGCTGGGAACCCTGTGAGGTGAGACGGAAGGCGTTTCTGGTGAGACTTTGGAATAGACTTTTGGATAGGCCAACTGACAGAATAGCTAGTAAAGCTTTTCAATGGGATCTATCCATAGGGGATCTATCCATAGGGGGATATATCCAAAGGGGATCTATCCATAGGGGGATATATCCAAAGGGGGATCTATCCATAAGGGACCTATCCATAGAGGATCTATCCATAGGGGATCTATCCATAGGGGATCTATCCATAGGGGGATATATCCAAAGGGGGATCTATCCATAGGGGACCTATCAATAGAGGATCTATCCACAGGGGATCTATCCATAGGGGATCTATCCATAGGGGATCTATCCATAGAGGATCTATCCATAGAGGATCTATCCATAATGGAGCTATCCATAGGGGATCTATCCATAGGGGATCTATCTATAGGGGATCTATCCATAGGGGATTTATCTATAGGGGATCTATCCATAGAGGATCATAGGGGATCTATCCATAGGTGATCTACCCATATGGGATTTATCCATAGGGGATCTATCCATAGGGGATCTATCCATAATGGATCTATCCATAGAGGATCTATCCATAGGGGATCTATCCATAGGGGATCTATCCATAGGGGACCTATCCATAGGGGACCTATCCATAGGGGATCTATCCATAGGGTTCTATCCATAGGGGATCTATCCATAGGGGACCTATCCATAGGGGATCTATCCATAGGGGATCTATCCATAAGAGATCTATCCATAGGGTTCTATCCATAGGGATCTATCCATAGGGACCTATCCATAGGGATCTATCCATAGATCTATCCATAGGGGATCTATCCATAGGGATCTATCCATAGATCTATCCATAGGGGTTCTATCCATAGGGGATCTATCCATAGGGAACCTATCCATAGGGGATCTATCCATAATGGAGCTATCCATAGGGGATCTATCCATAGGGGATCTATCTATAGGGGATCTATCCATAGGGGATTTATCTATAGGGGATCTATCCATAGAGGATCATAGGGGATCTATCCATAGGTGATCTACCCATAGGGGATCTATCCATAGGGGATCTATCCATAGGGGATCTATCCATAATGGATCTATCCATAGAGGATATATCCATAGGGGATCTATCCATGGAGGATCTATCCATAGGGGATCTATCCATAGGGGATCTATCCATAGGGGATCTATCCATAGGGGTTCTATCCATAGGATCTATCCATAGATCTATCCAAAGAGGATCTATCCATAGGGATCTATCCATAGGGATCTATCCATAGGGATCTATCCATAGGGATCTATCCATAGGATCTATCCATAGATCTATCCATAGGATCTATCCATAGGATCTATCCATAGGGATCTATCCATAGGATCTATCCATAGGGATCTATCCATAGGGATCTATCCATAGGGGATCTATCCATAGCGGTTCTATCCATAGGGGATCTATCCATAGGGGATCTATCCATAGGGGACCTATCCATAGGGGATCTATCCATAATGGATCTATCCATAGAGGATCTATCCATAGGGTATCTATCCATGGAGGATCTATCCATAAGGGAGCTATCCATAGGGGATCTATCCATGGAGGATCTATCCATAGAGGATCTATCCATAGAGGATCTATCCATAATGGATCTGTCCATAGGGGATCTATCCATAGGGGATCTCTCCATAGGGGCTCTATCCATAGGGGATCTTTATATAGGGGATCTATCCATAATGGATCATAGGGTATCTATCCATAGGTGATCTATCCATAGAGGATCTATCCATAGGGGATCTATCCATAGGGGATCTATCCATAGGGGATCATAGGGGATCTATCCATAGATCTATCCATAGGGATCTATCTATTGGTGATCTATCCATAGGGATCTATCCATAGGGATCTATCCATAGAATCTATCCATAGGGGATCTATCCATAGGGGATATATCCATAGGGGATCTATCTATTGGCGATCTATCCATAGGGGATCTATCCATAGGGGATCCATCCATAGGGGATCTATCCATAGGGAATCTATCCATAGGGGATCTATCCGTAAGTGATCTATCCATAGGGAATCTATCCATAGGGGATCTATCCATTGGGGATCTATCCATAGGGGATCCATCCATATGGGATCTATCCATAGGGGCAGCCTGGGCAACAGTCTGACTGTGAACATCTGTGTGAAAACCAAATGAAGGGAGACATAGATATGATAAAAAAACAACTGTTGATGCAATGTGAAAAACAATGGGATAAGGAGATTAATCATCAACCCATATTGAGAACCTTTTGTTTGATTCAGGGTGAATTGGTGTGTGAGAGACACATTACGTATAACCCACCTAAAAGCAAGAGATCACTATGTGGACAGGTAAGATCAGGGATACTGCCTCTGCATATTGAAACAGGTCAGACCAGGGATATTGCCACTGCCTATTGAAACAGGTAAGATCAGGGATATTGCCTCTGTGTATTGAAACAGGTTAGATCAGGGATATTGACTCTGCATATTGAAACAGGTCAGATCAGGGATATTGACTCTGCATATTGAAACAGGTCAGATCAGGGATATTGCCTCTGCCTATTGAAACAGGTTAGATCAGGGATATTGACTCTGCATATTGAAACAGGTAAGATCAGGGATATTGCCTCTCCGTATTTGTCACGATCTTCATTGACGGACCAAGGCGCAGCGTACCGGGTTGAGTTAAACATATTTATTGTTAACTCACACAATCAAAATCGTGACAGAACCTCCCACCACCAAGAGACCAAGCAGCGTGCCTACCTGGAGTCCTGGACATGGGAGGAGATCCTGGACGGGAAGGGACCCGGGAGGCAGGCGGGGGAATACCGCCGTCCGAAGGAGGAGCTGGAGGCAGCTAAGAAGGAGCGGCGCTTCTATGAACAAAAATATGCGGAACACGGCTGGCCTTTAAGCCCGAGAGGCAGCCCCAAATGTTTTTGGGGGCACACGGGAGTTTGGCTGGACCAGGTTGAGACCTGGGCCAGCTCCCGTGCTTACCAGAGTGAGCAGCACACTGGTAGGGCACCGTGAGGCGGTGAAACGCACGGTGTTGCCAGTGCGTGTTCACAGCCCGGTGCGTGACATGCCAGCTTCCCGCAGAGTTTTTGTGAGTAGGAGTGTTCAGCCTGGGAGGAGTATGCCGACTCAGCGCTCTTGGCCTCCAGTACGCCTCCTCGGACCAGGATATCCTGCGCCGGCTCTGCGTACTGTGTCTCCGGTGCGTCTCCACAGCCCGGTACGCCCTGTGCCAGCGCCCGCAGGTTCAGAGCGGAGTTATCCATTCAGCCAGGACGGGTTGTGCAGGCTGTACGCCGGAGACCTCCAGTGCGCCTTCACGCCCAGTGTATCCTGCCCCTGTTCCACGCCTCCCGGATCCCTGTGCGTGTGGTGAGCCCAGCATGCACTGTCCCACGCCCAGGATCCCTGTGCGTGTGGTGAGCCCAGCATGTACTGTCCCACGCCCAGGATTCCTGTGCGCGCGCAGCGCCGAGCCCGGCACGGCCTGTGCCCGCTTCCACGCATCAGGACCCCTGTGCGCCTCCAGAGCCCGGCGAGGCCTGTCCCTGCTCCACGCACCAGGCCCCCTGTGCGCCTCCAGAGCCCGGGCGAGGCCTGTCCCTGCTCCACGCACCAGGCCCCTGTGCGCCCGAGCCCGGCATGGCCTGTGCCCGCTCCACGCACCAGGCCCCTGTGCGCCTCCAGAGCCCGGCATGGCCTGTGCCCGCTCCACGCACCAGGCCCCCTGTGCGCCCAGAGCCCGGCGAGGCCTGTCCCTGCTCCACGCACCAGGTCCCTGTGCGCCTTCAGAGCCCGGCACGGCCTGTGCCCGCTTCCACGCACCAGGCCCCCAGCGCATCGAGAGCCCGGCACATCCTGTCCCTGCTCCGCGCACCAGGTCCCTGTGCGCCCAGAGCGCGCCGAGGTCCCCAGTCCGGGCCCGCAACGAGGGTCCCCAGTCCGCCCGCAACGAGGTTGCCCGCAGCGAGGGTGCCCAGTCCGCCCGCAGCGCAGGGTGCCCAGTCCGGGGCCCGCAGCGAGGGTGCCCAGTCCGGGGCCCGCAGCGAGGGTGCCCAGTCCGGGGCCCGCAGCGAGGTTGCCCGCAGCGAGGGTGCCCTGTCCGGGGCCCGCAGCGAGGGTGCCCAGTCCGGGGCCCGCAGCGAGGGTGCCCAGTCCGGGGCCCGCAGCGAGGGTGCCCAGTCCGGGGCCCGCAGCGAGGGTGCCCAGTCCGGGCCCGCAGCGCAGGTTGCCCGCAGCGAGGGTGCCCAGTCCGGGGCCCGCAGCGAGGGTGCCCAGTCCGGGGCCCGCAGCGAGGTGCCCAGTCCGCCCGCAGCGAGGGTGCCCAGTCCGGGCCCGCAGCGAGGTGCCCAGTCCGGGGCCCGCAGCGAGGGTGCCCAGTCCGCCCGCAACGAGGTTGCCCGCAACGAGGGTGCCCAGTCCGGGGCCCGCAGCGAGGGTGCCCAGTCCGGGGCCCGCAGCGAGGGTGCCCAGTCTGGGGCCCGCAACGAGGGTGCCCAGTCCGGGGCCCGCAGCGGGGGAGCCAGAGGTGGTGCGGGTCTACGCCCCGCACCAGAGCCGCCATCAAGTGATAGATGCCCACCCAGACCCTCCCCAATAGGGTCAGGTTTTGCGCCGGAGTCCGCACCTTTGGGTATTGTCACGCCTCTGACCGGTAGGAGCCTTTATGTCTCCTTTTGGTTTGGTCAGGGTGTGATTTGGGGTGGGCATTCTATGCTATAGTTTTTGTATTTCTTTGTTTTGGCTGAGTGTGGCTCTCAATCAGGGACAGCTGTCTATCGTTGTCTCTGATTGGGAACCACACTTAAGCAGCTATTTTTCCCTCCAGCTTTGTGGGAGGTTTACTGGTGCTCTTCCATGCCGTCCCTGGGGGGGGGGGTGCGTCGCTTGAGTGGGTTGAGTCACTGACGTGATCTTCCTGTCCGTGTTGGCCCCTCCCTGGGTTGTGCCGTGGCAGAGATCTTTGTGGGCTATACTCGGCCTTGTCTCAGGATGGTAAGTTGGTGGTTGAAGATATCCCTCTAGTGGTGTGGGGGCTGTGCTTCGGCAGAGTGGGTGGGGTTATATCCTGCCTGTTTGGCCCTGTCCGGGGGTATCGTCGGACGGGGCCACTGTGTCTCCCGACCCCTCCTGTCTCAGCCTCCAGTGTTTATGCTGCAGTAGTTTATGTGTCGGGGGGCTAGGGTCCGTCTGTTATATCTGGAGTATTTCTCCTCTCTTATCCGGTGTCCTGCATGAATTTAAGTATATTCTCTCTAATTCTTTCTTTCTTTCTTTCTTTCTTTCTTTCTTTCTCTCTCTCGGAGGACCTGAGCTCTAGGACCATTCCTAAGGACTACCTGGCCTGATGACTCCTTGCTGTCCCCAGTCCACCTGGTCGTGCTGCTGCTCCAGTTTCAACTGTTCTGCCTGCGGCTATGGATCCCTGACCTGTTCACCAGACGTGCTACCTGTCCCAGACCTGCTGTTTTCAACTCTCTAGAGACAGCAGGAGCGGTTGAGATACTCTGAATGATCGGCTATGAAAAGCCAACTGACATTTACTCCTGAGGTGCTGACCTGTTGCACCCTCGAAAACCACTGTGATTATTATTATTTGGCCCTGCTGGTCATCTATGAACATTTTAACATCTTGGCCATGTCCTGTTATAATCTCCACCCGGCACAGCCAGCAGAGGACTGGCCACCCCTCAGAGCCTGGTTCCTCTCTAGGTTTCTTCCTAGGTTCTAGGCCTTTCTAGGGAGTTGTTCAGCTATTGTGGTGAAATGGAAGAGGAAAGCCTACGTAACTATTGTGACCTCGAAGAAATAGAGAATGAAACTCATTTTATCCTCTATTGCACTTTCTACTTTGATATACACTCGCTCTTATTCCAGAAAGGACACCAGATATACCCTGGCATTATGTGGCTGAGTGATGAGGAGAAACTGAAATGTTTTTTTGTCCATTGTGTATTTCCGTTTGTGGAATATTTAGAGAAATCCTGGAATAAAAGAAAAAGGGCTACCTGTAATTTAATTGGCAAAATATTTAGCTTCAATGTGGTAAATGCCGTGTGTATATAGATTGTGTATCGGCTTGTCTCCCACGTGAATCTTCTCTTGTGTCAGATTGGGTTCAAATGCCTTCTGTTTCATTTTTCTGTATTTATGTATATGTTGTGTTACGTATGTATATACAGGTCCAGTCAAAAGTTTGGACACACCTACTCATTCAAAGGTTTTTCTTTATTTTTACTATTTTCTACATTGTAGAAATGAAATATGAAATAACACATATGGAATCATGTAGTAACCAAAAAAGTGTTTGTCAAATCAAAATATATTTTAGATTCTTCAAAGTAGCCACCCTTCACCTTGATGACAGCTTTTCACACTTTTGGCATTCTCCCACTGGACCGGAGGGTAATACAAGTGTGGAAAAGTGTGTGCGTAAGTGAAAACAAGTAAAAATGAAACAAAAAGGTTTACTGTGTGCCTTCTCTCTGTCTTCCTGCTCCCTGGGCCTTCTGTTTCAACATAGCACCAAGAACCTTTCTGTCTCTCTGCCTGTCTGACTGTCTCCCACTTTTCTCACACTCTTTACCCTTTCCATTGTGTGAAACTACACAATGACTTGAGGGAACCTGCACAATGTTACTACAGTACGTTATTTCGATACATTATTTCAATACATTGAAGAAAATGCAGTATTTTCCCACATTCTACCCCAGCCAGGTGCAAATTGGGGGAGGGACACATCAAACAAATAGCTTTGCATGTGAGGCTCCTTACCACAATCAATCAGTACGGCAAAAATCATCTCTGCTCAGAATGTTTTTTTGTAGAGAGAGAAGCTAGTGTGGAAAGAGCGTCTTCAACATTCTAGATTGCAGCCGGTAGCAACAAGAAGAAGCACTGTGAAGTGTGTGGACCCAAGAAGGACAGGTAGAAGGACAGGAAGACACAGTACACAGACACCAAATACATTTGCAGCACACACACAGTATAACTCTGTCCCTCATGTGGTGTGTAGACCAGATCTGTCCCTCATGTGGTGTGTAGACCAGATCTGTCCCTCATGTGGTGTGTAAACCAGATCTGTCCCTCATGTGGTGTGTAGACCAGATCTGTCCCTCATGTGGTGTGTAGACCAGATCTGTCCCTCATGTGGTGTGTAGACCAGATCTGTCACTCATGTGGTGTGTAGACCAGATCTGTCCCTCATGTGGTGTGTAGACCAGACTTAATTTTTTTTTCAATAGGGCTCATTTATCAATTCCATAAAATACTGTTTGTAAAATGTGTCCTTCCAAAATATTCCATTCAAAGTAATAAACATCAAATAGTGATGAAAACCTTGTTTCATTTATATTTGTTCAAGTTAAACATGATTTCTTCCACCCATGTCTTGATTATAATTTATTTTTGTTTACAAAAAGCACATTTTATTAAAAAAACAAAACAAAGGTAAATGGCAAATATTAACCATGTATGCTGTAACTGATATGTCAATATCTAAGTATTAAGTATTAAGTGTTTTTACGTAAATTGTTATGGCTGTATTATTTATAAAACCCAGTAATGCTGTGGGTCCATCAGACGCATGAACAATGGGTGAATAACAAAAACATGAACACCACACAAGGGTTATTGTAATGTTTGTTTATGTGTCAATTAATCCCATAAAGGATGGGTTGCCAATTGGCGATTTGACAATAAAATGTAATTAAATCAATAATTAATTCATTGTAGCTAGCTACCACCCTTCTAACATGTTTCTAGTTGAAGACAGCTACCCCCTTCTAAAATGTAGCTAGTTGTAGCTAGCTACCCCTTCTAAAATGTAGCTAGTTGTAGCTAGCTACCCCCTTCTAACAAGTTTCTAGTTGCAGCTAGCTACCCCCTTCTAACATATAGCTAACTACCCCCTTTTAACATACAGCTAGCTACCCCTTCTAACAGGTAGCTAGCTCCCATTCTAACATGTAGCTAACTACCCCCTTCTAGCATGTAGCTGTTTACTCCCTTCTAGCATGTAACTAATTACCCCCTTCTAGCATGTAGCTAATTACCCCTTCTAACATGTAGCTAATGACCCCCTTCTAACATTTAGCTAATTACCCACTTCCAACATGTAGCTAATTACCCCCTTCTAACATGTAGCTATTTACCCCCTTCTAGCATGTAGCTAGCTAACTCCTTTTAGCATGTATCGAGTTGTAGCTTGCGAACCCCCTTCTAACATAGATAGTTACAGATACTGTAGTGTAGTACGTTATTTGGAGCAGGACACCGCAATATTTCATTTTTCACAGGTCTCTTTCAATAATCCCTGAAGATACAACACAGCAAATAACACAGATTGGCTGGTCAAATATAGACACCAATCAGGTGGATCAGACTGCCTCTGATACCCACCATGGGCCCTGGTCAAATATAGACACCAATCAGGTGGATCAGACTGCCTCTGGTACCCACCATGGGCCCTGGTCAAATATAGACACCAATCAGGTGGATCAGACTGCCTCTGATACCCACCATGGGCCCTGGTCAAATAGAGACACCAATCAGGTGGATCAGACTGCCTCTGATACCCACCATGGGCCCTGGTCAAATATAGACACCAATCAGGTGGATCAGACTGACTCCGGTACCCACCATGAGCCCTGGTCAAATATAGATACCAATCAGGTGGATCAGACTGCCTCTGATACCCACATTGAGCCCTGGTCAAATAGAGACACCAATCAGGTGGATCAGACTGCCTCTGATACCCACCATGGGCCCTGGTCAAATATAGACACCAATCAGGTGGATCAGACTGACTCCGGTACCCACCATGAGCCCTGGTCAAATATAGATACCAATCAGGTGGATCAGACTGCCTCTGATACCCACATTGAGCCCTGGTCAAATATAGACACCAATCAGGTGGATCAGACTGCCTCTGATACCCACCATGGGCCCTGGTCAAATATAGACACCAATCAGGTGGATCAGACTGCCTCTGATACCCAAGATGATAGGGTGTCGATTCAGATACAGATATAGATCATATCTCCCTAGATACAGATATAGATCATCTCTACCAAGATACAGATATAGATCATATCTACCTAGAGGCAGAAATAGGCCATATCTACCTAGATACAGATATAGGTCATATCTACCTAGATACAGATATAGGTCATATCTACCTAGATACAGATATAGGTCATATCTACCTAGATACAGATATAGATCATATCTACCTAGATACAGATATAGGCCATATCTACCTAGATACAGATATAGATCATATCTACCTAGATACAGGTATAGGTCATATCTACCTAGATACAGATATAGGTCATATCTACCTAGATACAGATATAGATCATATCTACCTAGATACAGATATAGGTCATATCTACCTAGATACAGATATAGATCATATCTACCTAGATACAGGTATAGGTCATATCTACCTAGATACAGATATAGGTAATATCTACCTAGATACAGGTATAGGCCATATCTACCTAGATACAGATATAGGTCATATCTACCTAGATACAGGTATAGGCCATATCTACCTAGATACAGATATAGGTCATATCTACCTAGATACAGGCCATATCTACCTAGATACAGGTATAGGCCATATCTACCTAGATACAGATATAGGCCATATCTACCTAGATACAGGCCATATCTACCTAGATACAGGTATAGGCCATGTCTACCTAGATACAGATATAGGCCATATCTACCTAGATACAGGCCATATCTACCTAGATACAGATATAGGCCATATCTACCTAGATACAGGCCATATCTACCTAGATACAGGTATAGGCCATGTCTACCTAGATACAGATATAGGCCATATCTACCTAGATACAGATATAGATCATATCTACCTAGATACAGATATAGGTCATATCTACCTAGATACAGATATAGGTCATATCTACCTAGATACAGGCCATATCTACCTAGATACAGATATAGGTCATATCTACCTAGATACAGGTATAGATCATATCTACCTAGATACAGATATAGATCATATCTACCTAGATACAGGCCATATCTACCTAGATACAGGTATAGATCATATCTACCTAGATACAGATATAGATCATATCTACCTAGATACAGATATAGATCATTTCCACCTAGATACAGATATAGATCATTTCCACCTAGATACATTTATTGGTCATATAGGTCAGCTGATTCTGGTGCAGTAGGTCCCCTCAGCTGATTCTGGTATCAGTCTGTTGTATCCTATCTACTGATTAAAATGTTATCAGTCTGTTGTATCCTATCTACTGATTAATATGTTATCAGTCTGTTGTATCCTATCTACTGATTAATATGTTATCAGTCTGTTTTATCCTATCTACTGATTAATATGTTATCAGTCTGTTGTATCCTATCTACTGATTAATATGTTATCAGTCTGTTGTATCCTATCTACTGATTAATATGTTATCAGTCTGTTGTATCCTATCTACTGATTAATATGTTATCAGTCTGTTTTATCCTATCTACTGATTAATATGTTATCAGTCTGCTGTATCCTATCTACTGATTAATATGTTATCAGTCTGTTGTATCCTATCTACTGATTAATATGTTATCAGTCTGTTGTATCCTATCTACTGATTAATATGTTATCAGTCTGTTGTATCCTATCTACTGATTAATATGTTATCAGTCTGTTTTATCCTATCTACTGATTAATATGTTATCAGTCTGTTGTATCCTATCTACTGATTAATATGTTATCAGTCTGTTGTATCCTATCTACTGATTAATATGTTATCAGTCTGTTTTATCCTATCTGCTGATTAATATGTTATCAGTCTGTTTTATCCTATCTGCTGATTAATATGTTATCAGTCTGTTTTATCCTATCTGCTGATTAATATGTTATCAGTCTGTTGTATCCTATCTGCTGATTAATATGTTATCAGTCTGTTGTATCCTATCTACTGATTAATATGTTATCAGTCTGTTTTATCCTATCTGCTGATTAATATGTTATCAGTCTGTTGTATCCTATCTGCTGATTAATATGTTATCAGTCTGTTGTATCCTATCTACTGATTAATATGTTATCAGTCTGTTGTATCCTCTGTGGGGCCAATGATGTTGTGCATATTCAAAGACACACCTACTTCTCTCACACACACACACACACACACACGCACACGCGCACACGCACACACACGCACACACACACACACACACACACACCAGAACTCTCTACTCTCTCATCCTATAAACTTAAGCCTTGATTGATTACACACTAATTAATTACTAACTAATTAAACAGTCGTAAATTGTGTGTAAAAAAAAGGTTTTGTGTGTGTGAATCTGATCTCCTCTCTCCTCAGAGGTCTGACTAAGGTTTTGTGTGTGTGAATCTGATCTCCTCTCTCCTCAGAGGTCTGACTAAGGTTTTGTGTGTGTGAATCTGATCTCCTCTCTCCTCAGAGGTCTGACTAAGGTTTTGTGTGTGTGAATCTGATCTCCTCTCTCCTCAGAGGTCTGACTAAGGTTTTGTGTGTGTGAATCTGATCTCCTCTCTCCTCAGAGGTCTGACTAAGGTTTTGTGTGTGTGAATCTGATCTCCTCTCTCCTCAGAGGTCTGACTAAGGTTTTGTGTGTGTGAATCTGATCTCCTCTCTCCTCAGAGGTCTGACTAAGGTTTTGTGTGTGTGAATCTGATCTCCTCTCTCCTCAGAGGTCTGACTAAGGTTTTGTGTGTGTGAATCTGATCTCCTCTCTCCTCAGAGGTCTGACTAAGGTTTTGTGTGTGAATCTGATCTCCTCTCTCCTCAGAGGTCTGACTAAGGTTTTGTGTGTGTGAATCTGATCTCCTCTCTCCTCAGAGGTCTGACTAAGGTTTTGTGTGTGTGAATCTGATCTCCTCTCTCCTCAGAGGTCTGACTAAGGTTTTGTGTGTGTGAATCTGATCTCCTCTCTCCTCAGAGGTCTGACTAAGGTTTTGTGTGTGTGAATCTGATCTCCTCTCTCCTCAGAGGTCTGACTAAGGTTTTGTGTGTGTGAATCTGATCTCCTCTCTCCTCAGAGGTCTGACTAAAGGTTTTGTGTGTGTGAATCTGATCTCCTCTCTCCTCAGAGGTCTGACTAAGGTTTTGTGTGTGTGAATCTGATCTCCTCTCTCCTCAGAGGTCTGACTAAGGTTTTGTGTGTGTGAATCTGATCTCCTCTCTCCTCAGAGGTCTGACTAAGGTTTTGTGTGTGTGAATCTGATCTCCTCTCCTCAGAGGTCTGACTAAGGTTTTGTGTGTGTGAATCTGATCTCCTCTCTCCTCAGAGGTCTGACTAAGGTTTTGTGTGTGTGAATCTGATCTCCTCTCTCCTCAGAGGTCTGACTAAGGTTTTGTGTGTGTGAATCTGATCTCCTCTCTCCTCAGAGGTCTGACTAAAGGTTTTGTGTGTGTGAATCTGATCTCCTCTCTCCTCAGAGGTCTGACTAAGGTTTTGTGTGTGTGAATCTGATCTCCTCTCTCCTCAGAGGTCTGACTAAGGTTTTGTGTGTGTGAATCTGATCTCCTCTCTCCTCAGAGGTCTGACTA
The DNA here is from genome assembly GCA_030435695.1 of Brachymystax lenok tsinlingensis. NCBI lineage: Eukaryota > Metazoa > Chordata > Actinopteri > Salmoniformes > Salmonidae > Brachymystax > Brachymystax lenok. Next base: position 2,235,399 of record CM059795.1, on the reverse strand, counting down.
AGGTTTTGTGTGTGTGAATCTGATCTCCTCTCTCCTCAGAGGTCTGACTAAGGTTTTGTGTGTGTGAATCTGATCTCCTCTCTCCTCAGAGGTCTGACTAAGGTTTTGTGTGTGTGAATCTGATCTCCTCTCTCCTCAGAGGTCTGACTAAGGTTTTGTGTGTGTGAATCTGATCTCCTCTCTCCTCAGAGGTCTGACTAAGGTTTTGTGTGTGTGAATCTGATCTCCTCTCTCCTCAGAGGTCTGACTAAGGTTTTGTGTGTGTGAATCTGATCTCCTCTCTCCTCAGAGGTCTGACTAAGGTTTTGTGTGTGTGAATCTGATCTCCTCTCTCCTCAGAGGTCTGACTAAAGGTTTTGTGTGTGTGAATCTGATCTCCTCTCCTCAGAGGTCTGACTAAAGGTTTTGTGTGTGTGAATCTGATCTCCTCTCTCCTCAGAGGTCTGACTAAAGGTTTTGTGTGTGTGAATCTGATCTCCTCTCTCCTCAGAGGTCTGACTAAAGGTTTTGTGTGTGTGAATCTGATCTCCTCTCTCCTCAGAGGTCTGACTAAAGGTTTTGTGTGTGTGAATCTGATCTCCTCTCTCCTCAGAGGTCTGACTAAGGTTTTGTGTGTGTGAATCTGATCTCCTCTCTCCTCAGAGGTCTGACTAAGGTTTTGTGTGTGTGAATCTGATCTCCTCTCTCCTCAGAGGTCTGACTAAGGTTTTGTGTGTGTGAATCTGATCTCCTCTCTCCTCAGAGGTCTGACTAAGGTTTTGTGTGTGTGAATCTGATCTCCTCTCTCCTCAGAGGTCTGACTAAGGTTTTGTGTGTGTGAATCTGATCTCCTCTCTCCTCAGAGGTCTGACTAAGGTTTTGTGTGTGTGAATCTGATCTCCTCTCTCCTCAGAGGTCTGACTAAGGTTTTGTGTGTGTGAATCTGATCTCCTCTCTCCTCAGAGGTCTGACTAAGGTTTTGTGCGTGTGAATCTGATCTCCTCTCTCCTCAGAGGTCTGACTAAGGTTTTGTGCGTGTGAATCTGATCTCCTCTCTCCTCAGAGGTCTGACTAAGGTTTTGTGCGTGTGAATCTGATCTCCTCTCTCCTCAGAGGTCTGACTAAGGTTTTGTGCGTGTGAATCTGATCTCCTCTCTCCTCAGAGGTCTGACTAAGGTTTTGTGCGTGTGAATCTGATCTCCTCTCTCCTCAGAGGTCTGACTAAGGTTTTGTGCGTGTGAATCTGATCTCTCTCTCCTCAGAGGTCTGACTAAGGTTTTGTGCGTGTGAATCTGATCTCCTCTCTCCTCAGAGGTCTGACTAAGGTTTTGTGCGTGTGAATCTGATCTCCTCTCTCCTCAGAGGTCTGACTAAGGTTTTGTGCGTGTGAATCTGATCTCCTCTCTCCTCAGAGGTCTGACTAAGGTTTTGTGCGTGTGAATCTGATCTCCTCTCTCCTCAGAGGTCTGACTAAGGTTTTGTGCGTGTGAATCTGATCTCCTCTCTCCTCAGAGGTCTGACTAAGGTTTTGTGCGTGTGAATCTGATCTCCTCTCTCCTCAGAGGTCTGACTAAGGTTTTGTGCGTGTGAATCTGATCTCCTCTCTCCTCAGAGGTCTGACTAAGGTTTTGTGCGTGTGAATCTGATCTCCTCTCTCCTCAGAGGTCTGACTAAGGTTTTGTGCGTGTGAATCTGATCTCCTCTCTCCTCAGAGGTCTGACTAAAGGTTTTGTGCGTGTGAATCTGATCTCCTCTCTCCTCAGAGGTCTGACTAAAGGTTTTGTGCGTGTGAATCTGATCTCCTCTCTCCTCAGAGGTCTGACTAAAGGTTTTGTGCGTGTGAATCTGATCTCCTCTCTCCTCAGAGGTCTGACTAAAGGTTTTGTGCGTGTGAATCTGATCTCCTCTCCTCAGAGGTCTGACTAAAGGTTTTGTGCGTGTGAATCTGATCTCCTCTCTCCTCAGAGGTCTGACTAAAGGTTTTGTGCGTGTGAATCTGATCTCCTCTCTCCTCAGAGGTCTGACTAAAGGTTTTGTGCGTGTGAATCTGATCTCCTCTCTCCTCAGAGGTCTGACTAAAGGTTTTGTGCGTGTGAATCTGATCTCCTCTCTCCTCAGAGGTCTGACTAAGGTTTTGTGCGTGTGAATCTGATCTCCTCTCTCCTCAGAGGTCTGACTAAGGTTTTGTGCGTGTGAATCTGATCTCCTCTCTCCTCAGAGGTCTGACTAAGGTTTTGTGCGTGTGAATCTGATCTCCTCTCTCCTCAGAGGTCTGACTAAGGTTTTGTGCGTGTGAATCTGATCTCCTCTCTCCTCAGAGGTCTGACTAAGGTTTTGTGCGTGTGAATCTGATCTCCTCTCTCCTCAGAGGTCTGACTAAGGTTTTGTGCGTGTGAATCTGATCTCCTCTCTCCTCAGAGGTCTGACTAAGGTTTTGTGCGTGTGAATCTGATCTCCTCTCTCCTCAGAGGTCTGACTAAGGTTTTGTGCGTGTGAATCTGATCTCCTCTCTCCTCAGAGGTCTGACTAAGTGCTGCTGAAAAGGTCAAGTGAGATCAAGTGATGTCACAGGATCAGGAAGTGATGCCAAGTCAATAACCTAATCGATAATGGATGCCCTGGTGGGTATTGATACTGAACACAGAATGGCATGTCACTGGAACCCAAACAGGTATTCTCTGTTTAGTAGTGAAATAAGCATGGAATCAAATCAAATCAAATGTTATTTGTCACATCCGCCGAATACAACAGGTATAGACCTTACAGTGAAATGCTGAATACAACAGGTGTAGACCTCACAGTGAAATGCTGAATACAACAGGTGTAGACCTTACAGTGAAATGCTGAATACAACAGGTGTAGTAGACCTTACAGTGAAATGCTGAATACAACAGGTGTAGACTCTACAGTGAAATGCTGAATACAACAGGTGTAGACCTCTACAGTGAAATGCTGAATACAACAGGTGTAGACCTTACAGTGAAATGCTGAATACAACAGGTGTAGACCTTACAGTGAAATGCTGAATACAACAGGTGTAGACTCTACAGTGAAATGCTGAATACAACAGGTGTAGACCTCTACAGTGAAATGCTGAATACAACAGGTGTAGACCTTACAGTGAAATGCTGAATACAACAAGTGTAGACCTTACAGTGAAATGCTGAATACAACAGGTGTAGACCTTACAGTGAAATGCTGAATACAACAGTTGTAGACCTCTACAGTGAAATGCTGAATACAACAGGTGTAGACCTTACAGTGAAATGCTGAATACAACAGGTGTAGACTCTACAGTGAAATGCTGAATACAACAGGTGTAGACCTTACAGTGAAATGCTGAATACAACAGGTGTAGACTCTACAGTGAAATGCTGAATACAACAGGTGTAGACCTCTACAGTGAAATGCTGAATACAACAGGTGTAGACCTTACAGTGAAATGCTGAATACAACAGGTGTAGACCTTACAGTGAAATGCTGAATACAACAGGTGTAGACCTTACAGTGAAATGCTGAATACAACAGGTGTAGACTCTACAGTGAAATGCTGAATACAACAGGTGTAGACCTCTACAGTGAAATGCTGAATACAACAGGTGTAGACCTTACAGTGAAATGCTGAATACAACAAGTGTAGACCTTACAGTGAAATGCTGAATACAACAGGTGTAGACTCTACAGTGAAATGCTGAATACAACAGGTGTAGACCTCTACAGTGAAATGCTGAATACAACAGGTGTAGACCTTACAGTGAAATGCTGAATACAACAGGTGTAGACTCTACAGTGAAATGCTGAATACAACAGGTGTAGACCTTACAGTGAAATGCTGAATACAACAGGTGTGGACCTTACAGTGACATGCTGAATACAACAGGTGTAGACCTCTACAGTGAAATGCTGAATACAACAGGTGTAGACCTTACAGTGAAATGCTGAATACAACAGGTGTAGACTCTACAGTGAAATGCTGAATACAACAGGTGTAGACCTTACAGTGAAATGCTGAATACAACAGGTGTAGACCTTACAGTGAAATGCTGAATACAACAGGTGTGGACCTTACAGTGACATGCTGAATACAACAGGTGTGGACCTTACAGTGAACTGCTGAATACAACAAGTATAGACCTTACAGTGAAATGCTGAATACAACAGGTGTAGACCTCACAGTGAAATGCTGAATACAACAGGTGTAGACCTTACAGTGAAATGCTGAATACAACAGGTGTAGACCTTACAGTGAAATGCTAAATACAACAGGTGTAGACCTCACAGTGAAATGCTGAATACAACAGGTGTAGACCTCACAGTGAAATGCTGAATACAACAGGTGTAGACCTTACAGTGAAATGCTGAATACAACAGGTGTAGACCTCACAGTGAAATGCTGAATACAACAGGTGTAGACCTTACAGTGAAATGCTAAATACAACAGGTGTAGACCTCACAGTGAAATGCTGAATACAACAGGTGTAGACCTCACAGTGAAATGCTGAATACAACAGGTGTAGACCTTACAGTGAAATGCTGAATACAACAGGTGTAGACCTTATAGTGAAATGCTTACTTACGAGCCCTTAACCGACAATGCAGTTCTAACAAAATAAGAAAGAAAAGTAACAAATAATTAAAGAGCAGCAGTAAAATAACAATAGCGGTGTGTTGGTCAATTTCTTCGACAAAATGATCAGGTATAATATAATACCGGCAATACTATATACAGGGGGTACCGGTACAGAGTCAATGTGGAGACTATATACAGGGGGTACCGGTACAGAGTCAATGTGGAGGCTATATACAGGGGGTACTGCACAGAGTCAATGTGGAGGCTATATACAGGGGGTACCGGCACAGAGTCAATGTGGAGGCTATATACAGGGGGTACCTGCACAGAGTCAATGTGGAGGCTATATACAGGGGTACCTGCACAGAGTCAATGTGCAGGCTATATACAGGGGGTACCAGTACAGAGTCAATGTGCAGGCTATATACAGGGTACCTGTACAGAGTCAATGTGGAGGCTATATACAGGGGGTACCGGTACAGAGTCAATGTGGAAGCTATATACAGGGGGTACCGGTACAGAGTTAATGTGGAGGCTATATACAGGGGGTACCGGTACAGAGTCAATGTGGAGGCTATATACAGGGGGTACCGGTACAGAGTCAATGTGGAGGCTATATACAGGGGGTACCGGTACAGAGTCAATGTGGAGACTATATACAGGGGGTACCGGTACAGAGTCAATGTGGAGGCTATATACAGGGGGTACCGGTACAGAGTCAATGTGGAGGCTATATACAGGGGGTACCGGTACAGAGTCAATGTGTCAATGTGCGGGTGGCACCGGTTAGTCGAGGTAATGGAGTTAATATGTACATGTGGGTAGAGTTATTAAAGTGACTTTGTATAGATAATAACAGAGAGTAGCAGTGGAGTAAAAGAGGGGGGTGGGGCAATGTGAATAGTTTGGGGAGCCATTTGATTAGATGTTCAGGAGTCTTATGGCTTGGGGGTAGAAGCTGTTTAGAAGCCTCTTGGACCTAGACTTGGCTCTCCGGTACCGCTTGCCGTGTGCTATCAGAGAGAACATTCAATGACTTGTGTGGCAGGAGTCATTGTACATTTTTAGGGCCTTCCTCTGACATCGTCTGCATTGAGGTGGCTGGAAGCTTGGCCCCAGTGATGTACTGGGCTGTACGCACCACCCTCTGTAGTGCCTTGCAATCTGATGCTGAGCAGTTGCCATACCAGGCAGTGATGCAACCCGTCAGAATGCTCGCGATGGTGCAGGTGTTAAACCTTTTTAGGATCTGAGGACCCATGTCAAATGTTTTCAGTCTCCTGGGGGGGAATAGGTTTTGTTGTGCCCTCTTCACAACTGTCTTGGTGTGCTTGGACCATGTTAGTTTGTTGGTGATGTGGACACCAAGGAACTTGAAGCTCTCATCCTGCTCCACTGCAGCCCCGTCGATGAGAATGGGGGAATACACTGTCCTCCTTTTCCTGTTGTCCACGATCATCTCCTTTGTCTTGATCACATTGAGGGAGAGGTTGTTGTCCTGGCACCACACAGCCAGGTCTCTGACCTCCTCCCTATTGGCTGTCTCGTCGTTGTCGGTGATTAGGCCTACAACTGTTGTGGCATCGGCAAACTTAATGATGGTGTTGGAGTCGTGCCTGGCCGTGCAGTCATGAGTGAACAGGGAGTACAGGAGGGGACTGAGCACGCACCCCTCAGGGGCCCCTGTGTTGAGGATCAGTGTGGCGGATGTGTTGTTACCTACCCTTACCACCTGGGGGCGGCCCGTCAGGAAGTCCAGGATCCAGTTGCAGAGGGAGGTGTTTAGTCCCAGGGTCCTTAGCTTAGTGATGAGTTTCGTGGGCACTATGGTGATGAACGCTGAGCTGTAGTCAATGAATAACATTCTCACATAGGTGTTCCTTTTGTCCAGGTGGGAAAGGGCAGTGTTGAGGGCAATAGAGATTGCATCATCTATGGATCTGTTGGGGCGGTACGCAAATTGGAGTGGGTCTATGGTTTCTGGGATAATGGTGTTGATGTGAGCCATGACCAGCCTTTTAAAGCACTTCATGGCTACGGACGTGAGTGATACGCATCTGCAGTCAATTAGGCAGGTTACCTTAGTGTTCTTGGGCACAGGGACTATGGTGGTCTGCTTGAAACATGTTGGTATTACAGACTCGGACAGGGAGAGGTTGAAAATGTCAGTGAAGACACTTGCAGGTTGGTCAGCGCATGCTCGCAGTACACGTCCTGGTAATCCGTCTGGCCCTGCGGCCTTGAGAATGTTGACGGGAGTGGGCGCTAGCGCCCCACTCCCGACACTACCCGGTGAAATGCAAGGCGCCAAATTCAAAATCCAAAAGTTTAATTATTAAACATTCATCAATATACAAGTGTTGCATAGTCATCAAAAGCTCTGCTTCTTGGCAATATCACAGCGTTGACAGATTTCAAAAAGGCTTTACGGCGAAAGCACAACATTTGATTGTTTGAGGGTAGCACCTCCAATATTTCTGTGTTAGCATAAATTCATAAACCATCGCGGTTCACACAAAACACATTTCACAGCGAAAACAAATCCCTTACCTTTTGAAGAACTTCTGCTGAGGGCTTCCCAAGTGTCCAACGAAGACATCCAATGATTCTTTTGTTAGAAAAAGTCATTTATTATATCCATAAATCTCAGTTTGGTTGGTGCGTTATGTTAAATGTTTCTGTGTGAATCTTTTACCTCAGTGTCAGGGATCCTTTGTCTCTTTGTTAGCCCATCATGTTGCAGTAGAGGAATCATTGTCATGTTATTGTAACGCCCAGGCCTGAGATGACAGGCTGGAGTCCGCGTTTTGGTTTCGTTTTGGTGTAGGGTTTGTGTGTTCTAGGGTGTATATTTCTATGTTGGGATAATGGTTCCCAATTAGAGGCAGCTGAGTCTCGTTGTCTCTAATTGGGAACCATATATATATTTGGGAGTTGCACTTTTGTTTCGTGGGTTATTGATTATGTTTATGTCATGGTTATCGTGTGAAATCAGGTTCTTGTCTTTCGTGTTTAGTTAGGTTTCTTCCGTCGTGGTTAGGTTTAGATCTCTGTGTCCAGTTTAGTAGTTAGCGTTAGGGCTCACGTCTTGTTTCTTCGTTCTTTGTTTTGGTTCGTCCCGTGTCTTCATTAAATCATGTATTCTGGCTACATCGCTGCGTCTTGGTCTGTCCCTTCAGAAGATAATCGTGACAGAATAACCCACCATAAGAAGACCAAGCAGCGAGAGACTTGGGAACATTGGACTTGGGAGGAGATTTTAGATGGCAAGGGATCTTGGACATGGGATGAGATTTTGGAGGGAAAAGGACCATGGTCTCAGCCGGAGGATTATCGTCACCCCAGGGAGGAAGAAGCGGCGAAAAAGGAGCGGCGCAGGTGTCAGGATTTATATGGCGTATGGAACCCCGAGAGAGAAAAGTTCATTGGAACTCGCCTGGCACGGAAGCCCGTAAGGCAGCCCCAGGAAACTTTTGGGGGGGGGCACACGAGGAGGTTGGCCGGTTCAGGAGGGACTCCTGAGCCAACTCCTCGTGCTTTGTGGAGAGAGCGTTAGGAGAGCGTCGCACGAAGGGACACCGTGCTATGCAGTGTTGCGCACGGTTTCCCCTATACGGATTCAGAGGCCAGTGCGAGAGATTCCCGCTCCACTCATCAGTCGGGCGAAACTGAGTGTTCAGCCAGTAAGAGTGGTGCCAGCTCTGCGCGTTAAGTCTCCAGTGCGCCTCCTGGGACCCGGATATCCTGCTCCGGTTCTGCGTGCGGTGTCTCCGGTACGTGTCCACAGTCCAGTGCGAGAGATCCCAGCGCCACTCATTGGTCGGGCCGAGGTCAGTACGCTACCTGGTAGAGTGGTGCCAGCTCTGCGCGCAAGGTCTCCAGTGCGCCTGTTGGGACCAAGATATCCTGTGGTCCTATGGGCAGAATCTCCGGTGCGAATCCACAGCCCAGTCCGAGAGATTCCAGCTCCACTCACCCGTGAGGCCAGGGTTAGTGAGCTAGCTGGAGGTATGATGTCGGCTCTCCGTATCAGGTCCCCGGTCCGTGTAGTGGTTTCTACACGTCCAGTCCCTGTTCCACGTGCCAGGTTCCCCGTGCGCTTAGAGAGTCCAGCACGTCCTGTCCCGGCTCCGCGCACCAAGCTCCCCGTGCGCTCAGAGAGTCCAGCGCGTCCTGTTCGGCTCCGGCGCACCAAGCTCCCGTGCGCCAGAGAGTCCAGCGCGCCCTGTTCGGCTCCGCGCACCCAGCTCCCGTGCGCTCAGAGAGTCCAGCGCCCTGTTCCGGCTCCGCGCACCCAGCTCCCCGCGGCGCTCAGAGAGTCCAGCGCGTCCTGTTCGCCCGCCGCACTCCAGCTCCCCGTGGCGCTCAGAGAGTCCAGCGCGTCCTGTTCCGCCCGCGCACCAAGCTCCCGTGCGCTCAGAGAGTCCAGCACGTCCTGTTCCGGCTCCGCGCACCCAGCTCCCCGTGCGCTTAGAGAGTCCAGCACGTCCTGTTCCGGCTCCGCGCACCAAGCTCCCCGCGCGCTCAGAGAGTCCAGCACGTTCTGTTCCGGCACCGCGCACCCAGCTCCCCGTGCGCTCAGAGAGTCCAGCACGTCCGGTTCCGCGCACCAAGCTCCCCGTGCGCTTAGAGAGCCCAGTTCGGCCTGTTCCCGCTCCCGCACCAGAGTGCGCCACAAGCCCAGTTCGCCTGTTCCCGCCTCGCACCAGAGTGCGCGCCCCGAGCCCAGTTCGGCCTGTCCCCGCTCCACGCACCAGAGTTCCAGTGAGCATCACGAGTCCAGTACTGCCAGTTCCTGCTCCACACACCAGAGTTCCAGTGAGCATCACGAGTCCAGTACTGCCAGTTCCTGCTCCCCGCACCAGAGTTCCAGTGAGCATCACGAGTCCAGTACGGCCAGTTCCTGCTCCACGCACCAGAGTTCCAGTGAGCATCACGAGTCCAGTGCTGCCAGTTCCTGCTCCACACACCAGAGTTCCAGTGAGCATCACGAGTCCAGTACTGCCAGTTCCTGCTCCACGCACCAGAGTTCCAGTGAGCATCACGAGTCCAGTACTGCCAGTTCCTGCTCCCCGCACCAGAGTTCCAGTGAGCATCACGAGTCCAGTACGGCCAGTTCCTGCTCCACGCACCAGAGTTCCAGTGAGCATCACGAGTCCAGTACTGCCAGTTCCTGCTCCACGCACCAGAGTTCCAGTGAGCATCACGAGTCCGGTACTGCCAGTTCCTGCTCCACGCACCAGAGTTCCAGTGAGCATCATGAGTCCAGTACGGCCAGCTCCAGCCCCACGCACCAGAGTTACCGTGAGCATCATGAGTCCGGTACGCCCAGCTTCTGCTCCACGCACCAGAGTTCCAAGAAAGGGTCCAGGGCCTCCGGTGCGTGACATCAGACCAGCACGGCCAGCCCCGGAGCCCCCACCTGGGACAAAGGGACCCACCCGAAGACCCCCCCACAGACTTTTGGGCGCGTCCGGAGTCCGCGTTTTGGTTTCGTTTTGGTGTAGGGTTTGTGTGTTCTAGGGTGTATATTTCTATGTTGGGATAATGGTTCCCAATTAGAGGCAGCTGAGTCTCGTTGTCTCTAATTGGGAACCATATATATATTTGGGAGTTGCACTTTTGTTTCGTGGGTTATTGATTATGTTTATGTCATGGTTATCGTGTGAAATCAGGTTCTTGTCTTTCGTGTTTAGTTAGGTTTCTTCCGTCGTGGTTAGGTTTAGATCTCTGTGTCCAGTTTAGTAGTTAGCGTTAGGGCTCACGTCTTGTTTCTTCGTTCTTTGTTTTGGTTCGTCCCGTGTCTTCATTAAATCATGTATTCTGGCTACATCGCTGCGTCTTGGTCTGTCCCTTCAGAAGATAATCGTGACAGTTATGGATGAATTCCTGGGGAAAACACAGCCTGTATGTTCCAAATGGCACCCTGTTCCCTATATAGTGCACTACTTTAGACCAGAGCCCTATTGAACCCTGTTCCCTATATAGTGCACTACTTTAGACCAGAGCCCTATGGAACCCTATTCCCTATATAGTACTCTACTTTAGACCAGAGCCCTATGGAACCCTGTTCCCTATATAGTGCACTACTTTTGTCCAGAGCCATATGGAACCCTATTCCCTATATAGTACACTACTTTAGACCAGAGCCCTAGGAACCCTATTCCCTATATAGTACACTACTTTAGACCAGAGCCCTATAGAACCCTATTCCCTACATAGTGCACTACTTTAGACCAGAGCCCTATAGAACCCTATTCCCTATATAGTACACTACTTTAGACCAGAGCCCTAGGAACCCTATTCCTTATATAGTACACTACTTTAGACCAGAGCCCTATAGAACCCTATTCCCTACATAGTGCACTACTTTAGACCAGTTCCTTATGGGCCTATGTTCTCTATAGGGTGCTTTTCGGGACACAGCCCAGTGTTTTAGAGGCGTTTCAGCTGACGACAGTTCTATTATAATGCTGAGGGGAGCATCTCTCTCTCTCTCTGTCTCCTTGGTTCCACTGGGGGAATTATAATGAGGGGGCAACAGCAGACATCAACCATCGCCATCACCGCCTGCTGAATTCATCTCATTTAATTAAGTCATCTCTACTCTAAGTCACACACCACACATACAAACTCACGCACACACACAAAAACACACACACACCCACAGACACACACAGAGGGGTTTTGGGGCTGGTGGGGACTACAGGGGGATTAATGTATGGAGGAACAGTATGTTGGGAAGGTAACATGAACCATAACGCCAATAGCTGTTTCATTATGTAAAGCAATTTTATGAGTGAAGACTAGGAGAGGAGGAGGAGAGGAGAAGGAGGAGAGGAAGACAGGAGGAGAGGAGGAGGAGAGGAGGAGGGGAGAAGAGGAGGAGGAGGAGAGGAGGAGGAGAGGAGGAGGAGAGGAGAGGAGAGGAGAGGAGAGGAGAGGAGAGGAGAGGAGGAGAGGAGGAGAAGAGGAGGAGGAGAGGAGAGGAGGAGAGGAGAAGGAGGAGAGGAGGACAGGAGGAGAGGAGGAGGAGAGGAGGAGGAGAGGAGGAGGGGAGAAGAGGAGGAGGAGAGGAGAGGAGAGGAGAGGAGAGGAGGAGGAGAAGAGGAGAAGAGGAGGAGGAGAGAAGGAGGAGACGAGGAGAGGAGAAGGAGAGGGGGAGGGGAGAAGAGGAGGAGGAGAGGAGGAGGAGAGGAGAGGAGGAGGAGGAGGAGGAGGAGGAGGAGAGGAGGAGGAGGAGAGGAGGAGGGGAGGAGAAGAGGAGGAGAGGAAGGTCTATACTATACAGTAGTAAAGGAGGTAACTATGGGACATATAGAAGAGGAGAGGAAGAGGAGGAGAGGAGGAGAGGAGAGGAGAGGAGGAGGGGAGAGGAGAAGGGTCTAAAGGGTCTAAACTATACAGTAGTAAAGGAGGTAACTATGGGACATATAGAAGAGGAGAGGAAGAGGAGGAGAGGAGGAGGAGGAGGAGGAGAGGAGGCTTTCTATTGTAGTGACGGCAGTTTAGGAGAATTCTAGGTCATTTGCAGGCGAGAAGAGAAAAGGAGAGGAGGCATTCAATGGTATGAAGTGTGATGTCATATTCATAGGAGGAGAGGAGGAGAGGAAAGGAAAGGGTGAGAAGAGGCAGAGGGGAGACTGTAGTTTGAAATGTTATGTCATATTTAGAACGGACGAGGAGGCGGCTGAGCAGTATGGAGGTTGTGCAGCACAGAGAAAGAACAGAACATTCGAGAAACGGAAGATCTCCCAGCCACTGTTTCTCTATGAGGCTGCAGATACATTCGTGGTCTACTGATAGAAGTCCCCAGCCAGCTCGCTACAGCCATCTACATTGAGACGCAGCCATCTACCCTGAGACACAGCCAGCTACCCTGAGATACAACCAGCTACCCTGAGATACAGCCAGCTACCCTGAGATGAAGCCAGCTGCACTGAGATACAGCCAGCTACCCTGAGATACAGCCAGCTACCCTGAGACACAGCCAGCTACCCTGAGATACAACCAGCTACCCTGAGATACAGCCAGCTACCCTGAGATGAAGCCAGCTGCACTGAGATACAGCCAGCTACCCTGAGATACAGCCAGCTACCCTGAGACACAGCCAGCTACCCTGAGATGCAGCCAGCTACACTGAGATGCAGCCAGCTACACTGAGATGCTGCCAGCTACACTGAGATGCTGCCAGCTACACTGAGATGCAGCCAGCTGCACTGAGATACAGCCAGCTACCCTGAGATACAGCCAGCTACCCTGAGATACAGCCAGCTACACTGAGATGCAGCCATCTACCCTGAGACACAGCCAGCTACCCTGAGATACAGCCAGCTACACTGAGATGCAGCCAGCTACACTGAGATGCAGCCAGCTACACTGAGATACAGCCAGCTACCCTGAGATACAGCCAGCTACACTGAGATACAGCCAGCTGCAGTGAGATACAGCCAGCTGCAGTGAGATACAGCCAGCTACCCTGAGATACAGCCAGCTGCAGTGAGATACAGCCAGCTGCAGTGAGATGCAGCCAGCTACACTGAGATGCTGCCAGCTACACTGAGATACAGCCAGCTACCCTGAGATACAGCCAGCTACCCTGAGATACAGCCAGCTGCAGTGAGATACAGCGAGCTGCACTGAGATACAGCCAGCTACCCTGAGATACAGCCAGCTGCAGTGAGATACAGCCAGCTGCACTGAGATGCAGCCAGCTACACTGAGATGCTGCCAGCTACACTGAGATGCAGCCAGCTGCACTGAGATACAGCCAGCTACCCTGAGATACAGCCAGCTACCCTGAGATACAGCCAGCTACCCTGAGATGCAGCCAGCTACACTGAGATACAGCCAGCTACACTGAGATGCAGCCAGCTACCCTGAGATGCAGCCAGCTACCCTGAGATACAGCCAGCTACCCTGAGATGCAGCCAGCTACCCTGAGATGCAGCCAGCTACCCTGAGATACAGCCAGCTACACTGAGATGCAGCCATCTACCCTGAGACACAGCCAGCTACCCTGAGATACAGCCAGCTACACTGAGATGCAGCCAGCTACACTGAGATGCAGCCAGCTACACTGAGATACAGCCAGCTACCCTGAGATACAGCCAGCTACACTGAGATACAGCCAGCTGCAGTGAGATACAGCCAGCTGCACTGAGATACAGCCAGCTACCCTGAGATACAGCCAGCTGCAGTGAGATACAGCCAGCTGCACTGAGATGCAGCCAGCTACACTGAGATGCTGCCAGCTACACTGAGATACAGCCAGCTACCCTGAGATACAGCCAGCTACCCTGAGATACAGCCAGCTGCAGTGAGATGCAGCCAGCTACACTGAGATACAGCCAGCTACACTGAAATGCAGCCAGCTACCCTGAGATGCAGCCAGCTACCCTGAGATACAGCCAGCTACCCTGAGATGCAGCCAGCTACCCTGAGATGCAGCCAGCTACCCTGAGATACAGCCAGCTACCCTGAGATACAGCCAGCTACCCTGAGATGCAGCCAGCTACACTGAGATGCAGCCAGCTACCCTGAGATACAGCCAGCTACCCTGAGATACAGCCAGCTACCCTGAGATACATCCAGCTACACTGAAATGCATTTTGCTTCACTTAAGGCCTGTGCATGTCCTCTGAGCATGTGTGTGTGCGTGTGCGTGCATGTCCTGTGTGTGTATCTTCTCTGTGTGTGTGCATGTGTGTGTAGTCCTCAATGTGTGTGTGTGTGTGTGTTTGCTTGTACCCAGTGCCCTTCACACTCCCTCCCCTCTCCCCTGTCCTCTACGGTAGAAGGGTCTTCATCAGGATCTCCATTAGCTTATTTTGATGTTTTTATCTTTTCGTGATTGGAGCTCGTCTTCCACAGCCCAAACAGACAGGCTTCTGGAGGCCTTGAGTGAATTTCTCGCTGTCCTCAGAGGAGCTGGGCTTCAATAAAACATTAGGCCAGAGCAGCAGCAGCCAGCCCAGCCTCCGAGCTGCGGTGTTCAGAACAGCTCAAGCGACGACTCATGCCTCTCCCTGTAAGTTTACACTCGTGTGAACATCAGCTGTGCTGGAGCTCTAAGTGAAGGTTTGCACGCAAACATGGCCTCCACCGGAGTCACCTCGGGTTAACGTGCTGCCGTCACCAACAAAATGAAACGATGAGCTGCGTCCCTGGTGAAGATCAGTGAATCTGATTAGACTGTGCTGCATGTTAATTTGGTGAGGGGTCTTAGTCCTTTTAAACCCTAGCTGCCATGAGGGTTCTGAGGGTTCTGAGGGCTCTGAGGGCTCTGAAGGGTTCTGAGGGTTCTGAGAGTTCTGAGGGTTCTGAAGGGTTCTGAGGGTTCTGAAGGGTTCTGAAGGCTCTGAGGGTTCTGGGGGTTCTGAGAGTTCTGAGGGCTCTGAGGGTTCTGAGGGTTCTGAGGGTTCTGAGGGCTCTGAGGGTTCTGAGGGTTCTGAGGGCTCTGAAGTCTCTGAAGGCAGTGAGGGCTCTGAAGTCTCTGAAGGCAGTGAGGGCTCTGAAGTCTCTGAAGGCAGTGAGGGCTCTGAAGTCTCTGAAGGTAGTGAGGGCTCTGAAGTCTCTGAAGGCAGTGAGGGCTCTGAAGTCTCTGAAGGCAGTGAGGGCTCTGAAGTCTCTGAAGGCAGTGAGGGCTCTGAAGTCTCTGAATGTAGTGAGGGCTGTTAATTATGCAGGGATGTCCCATTGAGTCCTGCATCATTTAACTGTCATTCATGCAGGGATGTCCCATTGAGTCCTACATCATTTGGCTGTTCTTTATGCAGGGATGTCCCATTGAGTCCCTCTCTCATCCTCTCTATCCTTCTCTCATCCTCTCTAACACTCTCTCATCCTCTCTAACACTCTCTCATCCTCTCTATCCCTCTCTCATCCTCTCGATCCCTCTCTAACCCTCTCTCATCCTCTCTAACCGTCTCTCATCCTCTCTATCCCTCTCTCATCCTCTCTATCCCTCTCTCATCCTCTCTATCCCTCTCTCATCCTATCAATCTCACTCTCATCCTCTCTATCCCTCTCTCATCCTCTCTATCCCTCTCTCACCCTCTATCCCTCTCTTATCCACTCTATCCCTCTCTCATCCTCTCTATCCCTCTCTCATCCTATCTATCTCACTCTCATCCTCTCTATCCCTCTCTCATCCTCTCTATCCCTCTCTCATCCTCTCTAACCCTCTCTCATCCTATCTATCCCTCTCTCACCCTCTATCCCTCTCTCATCCTCTCTAACACTCTCTCATCCTCTCTAACCCTCTCTCATCCTCTCTATCCCTCTCTCATCCTCTCTATCCCTCTCTCATCCTCTCTATCCCTCTCTCATCCTATCAATCTCACTCTCATCCTCTCTATCCCTCTCTCATCCTCTCTATCCCTCTCTCACCCTCTATCCCTCTCTTATCCACTCTATCCCTCTCTCATCCTCTCTATCCCTCTCTCATCCTATCTATCTCACTCTCATCCTCTCTATCCCTCTCTCATCCTCTCTATCCCTCTCTCATCCTCTCTAACCCTCTCTCATCCTATCTATCCCTCTCTCACCCTCTATCCCTCTCTCATCCTCTCTATCCCTCTCTCATCCTATCTATCCCTCTCTCATCCTCTCTAACCCTCTCTCATCCTCTATCCCTCTCTTATCCTCTCTAACCCTCTCTCATCCTACCTATCCCTCTCTCACCCTCTATCCCTCTCTTATCCACTCTATCCCTCTCTCATCCTCTCGATCCCTCTCTAACCCTCTCTCATCCTCTCTAACCCTCTCTCATCCTCTCTATCCCTCTCTCATCCTCTCTATCCCTCTCTCATCCTATCAATCTCACTCTCATCCTCTCTATCCCTCTCTCATCCTCTCTATCCCTCTCTCATCCTCTCTAACCCTCTCTCATCCTACCTATCCCTCTCTCACCCTCTATCCCTCTCTTATCCACTCTATCCCTCTCTCATCCTCTCTATTCCTCTCTCATCCTATCTATCTCACTCTCATCCTCTCTATCCCTCTCTCATCCTCTCTATCCCTCTCTCATCCTCTCTAACCCTCTCTCATCCTATCTATCCCTCTCTCACCCTCTATCCCTCTCTCATCCTCTCTATCCCTCTCTCATCCTATCTATCCCTCTCTCATCCTCTCTAACCCTCTCTCATCCTCTCTAACACTCTCTCATCCTCTCTAACCCTCTATCCCTCTCTCATCCTCTCTAACCCTCTATCCCTCTCTCATCCTCTCTAACCCTCTAACCCTCTCTCATCTTATCTATCCCTCTCTCATCCTCTCTAACCCTCTAACCCTCTCTCATCTTATCTATCCCTCTCTCTGCTTCGGCAGGACAGCAGCTTCCAGGTAAGATTATGGGAGGTGATCTGTGTGTCTTAGGGAGTGGTGGGGCGCTAGGGAGTGGTGGGGCGCTAGGGAGTGGTGGGGCGCCACTCCCGACACTACCAGGTGAAATGTAAGGCGCCGAATTCAAAATCCAAAAGTTGAATTATTAAACATCCACCAATATACAGTGGGGAAAAAAGTATTTAGTCAGCCACCAATTGTGCAAGTTCTCTCACTTAAAAAGATGAGAGAAGCCTGTAATTTTCATCATAGGTACACTTCAACTATGACAGACAAATGAGGAAAAAATCCAGAAAATCACATTGTAGGATATTTTATGAATTTATTTGCAAATTATGGTGGAAAATAAGTATTTGGTCACATACAAACAAGCAAGATTTCTGGCTCTCACAGACCTGTAACTTATTCTTTAAGAGGCTCCTCTGTCCTCCACTCATTACCTGTATTAATGGCACCTGTTTGAACTTGTTATCAGTATAAAAGACACCTGTCCACAACCTCAAACAGTCACACTCCAAACTCCACTATGGCCAAGACCAAAGAGCTGTCAAAGGACACCAGAAACAGAATTGTAGACCTGCACCAGGTTGGGAAGACTGAATCTGCAATAGGTAAGCAGCTTGGTTTGAAGAAATCAACTGTGGGAGCAATTATTAGGAAATGGAAGACATACAAGACCACTGATAATCTTCCTCGATCTGGGGCTCCACGCAAGATCTCACCCCGTGGGGTCAAAATGATCACAAGAACGGTGAGCAAAAATCCCAGAACCACACGGGGGGACCTAGTGAATGACCTGCAGAGAGCTGGGACCAAAGTAACAAAGCCTACCATCAGTAACACACTACGCCGCCAGGGACTCAAATCCTGCAGTGCCAGACGTGTCCCCCTGCTTAAGCCAGTACATGTTCAGGCCCGTCTAAAGTTTTCTAGAGAGCATTAGGATGATCCAGATGAGGATTGGGAGAATGTCAGATGAAACCAAAATAGAACTTTTTGGTAAAAACTCAACTCGTCGTGTTTGGAGGACAAAGAATGCTGAGTTGCATCCAAAGAACACCATACCTACTGTGAAGCATGGGGTGGAAACATCATGCTTTGGGGCTGTTTTTCTGCAAAGGGACCAGGACGACTGATCCGTGTAAAGGAAAGAATGAATGGGGCCATGTATCGTGAGATTTTGAGTGAAAACCTCCTTCCATCAGCAAGGGCATTGAAGATGAAACGTGGCTGGGTCTTTCAGCATGACAATGATCCCAAACACACCACCCGGCAATCTAAGGAGTGGCTTCGAAGAAGCATTTCAAGGTCCTGGAGTGGCCTAGCCAGTCTCCAGATCTCAACCCCATAGAAAATCTTTGGAGGGAGTTGAAAGTCCGTGTTGCCCAGCGACAGCCCCAAAACATCACTGCTCTAGAGGAGATCTGCATGGAGGAATGGGCCAAAATACCAGCAACAGTGTGTGAAAACCTTGTGAAGACTTACAGAAAACGTTTGACCTCTGTCATTGCCAACAAAGGGTATATAACAAAGTATTGAGATAAACTTTTGTTGAGATAAACTTTTGTTTTCTTCCTCATTTTGTCTGTCATAGTTGAAGTGTACCTATGATGAAAATTACAGGCCTCTCTCATCTTTTTAAGTGAGAGAACTTGCACAATTGGTGGCTGACTAAATACTTTTTTCCCCCACTGTACAAGTGTTTCATACTCATCAAAAGCTCTGTTTCTTGGCAATATCACAGCGTTGTCAGATTTCAAAAAAGGCTTTACGGCGGCGAAAGCAGCACATTTGATTGTTTGAGGGTAGCACCTAACATATTTTTACCATTACCATGAATTCATAAGCCATCACGGTTCACACAAAACACATTTCACATCGAAAACAAATCAATTACCTGTTGAAGAACTTCTGCTGAGGTCTTCCTAAGTGTCCAACGAAGACAATCCATGGTTCTTTTGTTAGAAAAAGTAATGTATTATATCCATAAATCTCAGTTTGGTTCGTGCGTTATAATCCACTCCTCCATTGAAACCTGAAGAGAACTCGTTCATCTTATCACCTATAAAAAAATCTAAAATCAACCAAAAATCATTTTAAATGTATCCTTAGGAACACTTTTACGTATATTTACTATAATAAATCAACCGGAATATAAACTGGGCTATAAGAACGGAAAAAAACACAGAGCGTGCCTTCTCGGGAGCGCGCGTTCTCTTCTGTTGACTTCCAAAGGGACACTTCCTGTTTTCTCTTCTTCTCTGCTCTAATAGCATCCAAAACAAATCTGAACACTGTCTCGAGACTGTTGACATCCAGAGGAAGCGATCGGTACTGCATTCATATGCCCTTATATGGGCATTTTCATAAGGGAGGGGTTCCAAATGAGGCACTCTGTCAAAACCACTTTTTCCAGGACAGAAATTCCTCGGGGTTTCGCCTGCCATATCCGTTCTGTTTTACTCACAGACAAATGGTTAACACTTTTAGAAAAACACTTTCAGAGTGTTTCCTATCCAATGGTACCAAATATGTGCATATCCTATTTTCTGGGCCTGAATGGGAGGCATTTTACTTTGGGCACGCCAGGCTCTCCAAAACGGTCACCTCATGCGCTGCAAACAAGAAAGCAAACAAGAAAATGCTCATCCAGAAGAGGCTCTAGTCATTTAGGCATGTTACCTTAGTGTTCTTGGGCACAGGGACTATGGTGGTCTGCTTGAAACATGTTGGTATTACAGACTCAGACAGGGAGAGGTTGAAAATGTCAGTGAAGACACTTGCCAGTTGGTCAGCGCATGCTCGGAGTACACGTCCTGGTAATCCATCTGGCCCTGCGGCCTTGTGAATGTTGACCTGTTTAAAGGTCTTACTCACATCGGCTGCGGAGAGCGTGATCACACAGTCATCTGGAACAGCTGATGCTCTCATGCATGCTTCAGTGTTGCTTGCCTCGAAGCGAGCATAGAAGTGATTTAGCTCGTCTGATAGGCTCGTGTCACTGGGAAGCTCACGGCTGTGCTTCTCTTTGCAGTCTGTAATGGTTTTCAAGCCCTGCAACATCCCTTATTTTTATGACTAGTTATGTGACATACTGCTTCCTTGTCTCAAACTAGTTACGTGGTTCTCGAATGAGAACTAGTCTGGTTTGTGATTGGAAGACATGAACGTTTTCATTAAGAACTAAAGACCTTATTAAGGCCAGTCTTTATCATTTAATTGAGCTGTTGAATTAAAGGCTGTGTCTGACAGACACACAGGTGCAGAGAAGTGGAGGAATTGACTCTGAATAACGTTCACAATTAAATCCACTTTCTGTTCAGCAGCTATACAATGTGGGACAGTTTTGCAGACACAGATTAAGCCTAGCGCTGGACTAAAAAATATATTTATTTTTTCATACACTCTATATACAAAAGCATGTGGACACCACTTCATATTAGTGGATTCGGTTATTTCAGCCACACTTGTCGCTGACAGGTTTATAAAGTTGAGCACACCGCCATGCAATCTCCATAGACAAACACTGGTGGTAGACTGGCCTTACTGACTTTCAACGTGGCACCGTCATAGGATGCCACCTTTTCAACAAGTCAGTTCATCAAATTTCTGCCCTTCCAGAGCTGCCCCGGATAACTGGAAGTGCTGTTATTGTGAAGTGGAAATGTCTAGGAGCAACAATGGCTAAGCCACAAAGTGGTAGGCCACACAAGCTCACAGAACGGGGCCGCTGAGTGCTGAAGTGTAAAAATCGTATGTCCTCAGTTGCAACACTCACTACCAAGTTCCAAATTACTTCTGGAAGCAAAATCAGCACAATAACTGTTCGTCCGGAGCTTCATGAAATGGGTTTCTATGGCCGAGCAGCCGCACACAAGATCCCCATGCGTAATGCCAAGCGTCGGCTGGAGTGGTGTAAAGCTCGCCACTATTGGACTGGAGCAGTGGAAACGTGTTCTCTGGAGTGAAGAATCACGCTTCACCATCTGGCAGTCCGACAGACAAATCTGGGTTTGATGTTGTAATTTGACCCCCCATTTTTTTGTGAAATTGTCCAATTGGTAGTTATGATCTTGTCTCATCACTGCAACTCCCCAATGGGCTCAGGAGAGGTGAAGGTCGAGTCGTGCGTCCTCTGAAACATGACCGGCCAAGCCGCTCTGCTCGCCTACGCAGGAAGACCGCCGTACCAATATGTGGGAGGAAACACAGTTTAACTGAAGTCAGCTTGCAGACGCCCGGCCCGCCACAAGACGTTGTGATGAGCCAATAGAGGGTGATGAGCCAATAGAGGGTGATGTGCCAATAGAGTGTGATGAGCCAATAGAGGGTGATGAGCCAATAGAGGGTGATGAGCTGAGGGTGATGAGCCAATAGAGGGTGATGAGCCAATAGAGTGTGATGAGCCAATAGAGGGTGATGAGCCAATAGAGGGTGATTAGCCAATAGAGGGTGATGAGCCAATAGAGTGTGATGAGCCAATAGAGGGTGATGAGCCAATAGAGGGTGATGAGCCAATAGAGGGTGATGAGCCAATAGAGGGTGATTAGCCAATAGAGGGTGATGAGCCAATAGAGGGTGATGCGCCAATAGAGGGTGATGAGCCAATAGAGGGTGATGAGCCAATAGAGGGTGATGAGCCAATAGAGTGTGATGAGCCAATAGAGGGTGATGAGCCAGTAGAGTGTGATGAGCCAATAGCGGGTGATGAGCCAATAGAGGGTGATGAGCCAATAGAGGGTGATGAGCCAATAGAGGGTGATGAGCCAATAGAGGGTGATGAGCCAAACCCTCCCCTAACCCGGGGACATTTTAGACAATTCTGTGCAACAGTTTGGGGAAGGCTCTTTCCTGTTTCTGCATGACAGTGCCCCCTGTGCACAAAGCGAGGTCCAAGCAGAAATGGTTTGTCGAGATCAGTGTGGAAGAACTTGACTGTCCTGCACAGATTCCTGACCTCAACCCCATCAAATACCTTTTGGATTAATTGGAACGCTGACTGTGAGCCAGGCCTAATCGCCCAACATCAGTGCCAGACCTCACTAATGCTCTTGTGGCTGAATGGAAGCAAGTCCCTGCAGCAATTTTCCAACATCTAGTGCAAAGCCTTCCCAGAAGAGTGGAGGCTGTTATAGCAGCAATGTTCCAACATCTAGTGGAAAGCCTTCCCAGAAGAGTGGAGGCTGTTATAGCAGCGAAGAGGGGACCAACTCCATATTAATGCCCCTGATTTTGGAATGAGATGTTGGACGAGCAGGTGTCCACATACTGATGGTCATGTAAAGTTTATAAAACATGTACAATCTCCAGGACTAGACTTATCTGTGTCTGGGAAACCAGCACTACATTTAGTTGTGGGACAAATTAAGGACATGGAAATTACTGCTGTGTTTGCTGGTCAACAGTGAGACCAGCTCCCTAACCCTGCCTGTTTGAGATTACCCTTGCAAAGACTGTGTATGGAGAGCTAGAATTATGCTATTGGAAGATAGCGTTTTGCAATGACAAATTATGAGTTAAGATTTTTTGTTAAGATTTTGCTTGAGAATTGCTGCCTGAGCTTCCAGAAGTCAGAAATAAATTGTTACAACTGAATACTGAATCTATGGATATAGGACATGGAACTGCCGTCTAGAATTCCATACGTGCGACCATTTAAAATAAAATGTTGAAAATGTCACGGATCTTCATAGAAGGAAACGTTTGAATGAAAGAGACGCAAATGAATAAACCAGAGTGATTAAGTTGTGTTGGGTAAACACAACTTGTAACCTACACTTCTATTTCTCGGTTGGATCCATTATTCATAGAACGGATTATTATTTTATGAAACTCCTCATTATTCATGATTATTCATGAGGTTCCGTGAAAAGTAGGACAGAGGAGAGACAGAGGAGAGAGAGAGGAGAGGAGAGAGAGGAGAGAGAAGAGAGAGAGGAGAGAGAGAGGAGAGGAGAGAGAGGAGAGAGAGAGAGAGAGAGAGAGAAGAGAGAGAAGAGAGAGAGGAGAGAGAGGAGCGAGAAGAGAGAGAGGAGAGAGAAGAGAGAGAAGAGAGAGAGAAGAGAGGAGATGAAGAGAGGAGAGACAGAAGAGAGAGAGAGGAGAGAGAAGAGAGAGAGAGGAGAGGAAGAGAGAGAGCAGAGAGAGAAGAGAAGAGAGAGAGGAGAGGAAGAGGAAGAGAAGAGACAGAGGAGAGAGAGAGGAGAGAGAAGAGAGAGGAGAGAAAGAGGAGAGGAGAGAGAGAGGAAAGAGAGAAGAAAGAGAGAGAGGAGGGACAGAGGAAAGAGGAGAGAGCAAGAGAGAGGAGAGAGAGAATTTCAAACTTCCTGCTCTGTTACTAACATTACACTTCCTGCTCTGTTACTAACATCACACTTCCTGCTCTGTTACTAACATCACACTTCCTGCTCTGTTACTAACATCACACTTCCTGCTCTGTTACTAACATCACACTTCCTGCTCTGTTACTAACATCACACTTCCTGCTCTGTTACTAACATCACACGTCCTGCTCTGTTACTAACATCACACATCCTGCTCTGTTACTAACATCACACTTCCTGCTCTGTTACTAACATCACACTTCCTGCTCTGTTACTAACATTACACTTCCTGCTCTGTTACTAACATCACACTTCCTGCTCTGTTACTAACATCACACTTCCTGCTCTGTTACTAACATCACACTTCCTGCTCTGTTACTAACATCACACTTCCTGCTCTGTTATTAAAATCACACTTCCTGCTCTGTTACTAAAATCACACTTCCTGCTCTGTTACTAACATCACACAACATGGTCAAAAGTAGTGCACTATATAGGGAATAGGGTTCTATAGGGCTCTGGTCTAAAGAAGTGTACTGTATAGGGAATAGGGTTCCATAGGACTCTGGTCTAAAGTAGTGCACTATATAGGGAATATGGTGTCATTAGGCCTGCAAGGAGTTGTCTCATTGCGACAGCTAGTCTTACTGGAGTCTGACACATAACCAAACAGACATTACAGACAAAATACTTTAAAATTGACATAATTGAAAAGACCCCTGGTGGCATGTCTGGTGGGGTAAGTGTGTTTGTCATTGCTGTGTTTAAGTTGACTATGCAAACAATTTGGAATTTCCAACATGTTTCTTAAAAAACAATAAGTGACGCAGTCAGTCTTTCCTCAACTCTTAACCAAGAGAGAGTGGCATGCATAGTATTTATATCAGCCCTCTGATTACAATGAAGAGCAAGACGTGCCGCCCTGTTCTGGGACAGCTGCATCTTAACTAAGTCTTTCCTTGCAGTACTTGACCACATGACTGGACATTAATCAAGATAAGATCAAACTAGAGCCTGCAGGACTCAAAAAAGCAGAGCATCTCTTTATTATGGACAGACCTCTTCCCGTCTTTACAACCATTGAATCTACATTATATGTTTTGACCATGACAGTTTACAATCTATGGTAACACCAAGTAATTTAGTCTTCTCAACTTGTTCAACAGCCACACCATTCATTACCAGATTCAGCTGAGGTCTAGAACACAGGGAATGATTTGTACCAAATACAATGCTCTTAGATTTAGAGCTGTTCAGGACCAGTTTATTACTGGCCACCCATTCCAAAACAGACTGCAACTCCTTGTTAACTTCTTAGGGAGCGGCAGGTGAGGTGACGGTTTTGGAGAGTCTGGCGTGCCCAAAGCAAAATGCCTGTCTCAGGCTCAGAAAATAGGATATGCACATAATTAGTACTATTGAATAGGAAACACTCTGAAGTTTCTAAAGGTGTTAACATAATGTCTGTGAGTATAACAGAACTCATTTAGCAGGCTAAAACCCGAGGAAACTCCATCCGGATTTGCAGTTTTTTTTGTAAATGACCATCTTCTCCATTGTGCCTATTGCAGACAATGTTATGTAGGACTGAGACTGCAGTACCTATGGCTTCCACTTGATGTCAACAGTCTTGGAATTCTAGAAGTAACCAGAACGGATAGGAAGAGGAAGAAGTAAGGGGACCACTTTTGTAAACAAGGTTTGACGCGCACGAGATTGTGAACGCGCACCACTTTATTTTTCTTTCCTATCGTTCACATTATCGTCCGGTTGAAATATTACAGCAAATATACACAAAAGGATACATTAAAAATGATGTTTGATTTGTTTGTAGAAAGTTTATAGGTATAATTTGAACGTGTTCTCTTCACGGTTCAATGGGCGACTCATACGGTGGATTTTATGATCATAACGTGCTAACCAAATGGAGATAAATAAATGACTTTTCCTAACAAAATAACCATTGGATGTCTTCGTTGGACACTTGGGAAGCCCTCAGCAGAAGTTCTTTGGTAGGTAAGGGATTTTATATATGCGGTTTTTTGAGACCCGCGTTGGTTATGGATTTATGCTAATGCATAAAATATGAGAGGGGCTATCCTCAAACAATCAAAAGTTGTGCTAGCGCCCCACTGCTCCCTAAGTAGTTAAGGGTTTCAATGACTTCATTAGCTGTGGTTGCTGATGCGTATATGGTTGAATTATCAGCATACATGGACACATGCTATGTTCAATGCCAGTGGCATGTCTTTGGTAAAAATAGAAAAGAGTGGAGGGCCTAGAGAGCTGCCCTGTGGTACATACCAATTAGCTGCGGGACTTATCCTAATGCAGTCTCTTTTCCATAACATACAGCACATTTAGCTAATGGACTAATCCTACTGTAGTACCTGTTCACATAACATACAACACACTTAAACTTAAGGAGTAGTGGCGCACAGGCGGGCAGCTCCCGATACTACACGGTGAAATGTAAGGCGCCAAATTAAAAATCCAAAAGTTGAATTATTAAACATACATCAATATACAAGTGTTGCATAGTCATCAAAAGCTCTGATTCTTGGCAATATCACAGCGTTGTCAGATTTCAAAAAGGCTTCACGGCGAAAGCACAACATTTGATTGTTTGAGGATAGCACCTCTCATATTTACACATTAGCATAAATTCATACCCAGCACGGGTTACACAAAACCCATATAAGAGCTAAAATAAATCACTTACCTTTTGAAGAACTTCTGCTGAGGGCTTCCCAAGTGTCCAATGAAGACATCCAATGGTTCTTTTGTTAGAAAAAGTCATTTATTATATCCATAAATCTCAGTTTGGTTGGTGCATTATGTTCATAAAATCCACCATTGAGTCACCCGTTGCACAGTGAAGAGAAAGCGTTGAAATTACACCTATCATATTTCTCCAAACAAATCAAACATAATTTTTAATGTATCCTTAGGTATTCTTTTATGTATATTTACTATAATATTTCAACCGGATTATAGCCTGAACGATAAGAAAGGAAAATAAAGTGGGGTGCGCTCACGTTCCTGTGCCCGGAAAAAGTTGTTGTCATTTCTACTTCCTTTAGTAATTCTTCTTCTGTACAGTTCTGCTTAGTGCTAGAGCCTCCAAACCCTGTCTAAAGACTGTTGACATCCAGTGGAAGCCATAGGTACTGCAATCTCAGTCCTACATAACATAGAAATCAATAGGCAGCCTGGAGAAAAAGGTAATGTACAAAAAAAACTGCAAATCCCAATGCATTTTCCTCTGGTTTCTGCCTGCTATATCAGTTATGTTATACTCACATACATTATTTTAACACTCTTAGAAACTTCAGAGTGTTTCCTATCCAATAGTACTAATTATGTGCATATCCTATTTTCTGGGCCTGAGTGGCAGGCAACTACTGGAGTAATCCTAAAGTAGTCTCTTTTCCCAAACATACAGCACATTTTGCTTCTGGAATAATCCTAATGTAATACTTTTGAGCAGATGACACTGTATATGTATAAGTAACGTTGCGTCATTACGAACTAACTAACTAAATAACTAACTAAATAACGAACTAACTAACTAAAAAAGCAACTCTCTTTCAGATTAGCAGACCTTTCTGTGACCCCTTACATGGAGATTTAGTTTGTTCTGTATTAAGGTATTAATGAGCCTTATACAGTAGGGGCATTACACACACACACACTTACACACACACACACACACACACACACACACACACACACACACACACACACACACACACACACACACACACACACACACACACACACACAACACACACACACACACACACACACACACACAAAACACACACACACACAGACACAGACACACAGCGCATGAACATATGCCCCTAGGCTTCCTAAATCCCAGCTTTATCCCTTCTGGTAAATATGCTCATCTCTCTGCCAACACTCTCTTACCCACAGATCAAACAACACAGGCACCGAGCTGCATCGGCCCCAACACTCTCTTACCCACAGATCAAACAACACAGGCACCGAGCTGCATCGGCCCCAACACTCTCTTCCTCACCCTCCCCACCTTCCTCACCCACTTCCTCCCCTCTTCCTCCCCCTTCCCCTCTTCTTCCACCTCTTCCTCCCCCTTTCTCCCCTTCACTCTGCCTCCCCCTCTTCCTCCCCTCTTCCTCCCCCTCCCCAACATCCTACCCCTATTCCTCCCCCTTCCTCCTCCTCTTCCTCCTCCTTCCTCTCCTCTTCTTCACCCTCCTACTTCCGCATAATGTTAGATAGAGGTAACAACAGGACCCATCCTGGAGAGATTTTAGAGGTATCCAAAGGACCCATCCCTGGAGTAATGTTAGATAGAGGTATCAACAGGACCCATCCCTGGAGTAATGTCAGATAGAGGTATCAACAGGACCATCCCTGGAGTAATGTTAGATAGAGGTATCAACAGGACCCATCCCTGGAGTAATGTTAGATAGAGGTATCAACAGGACCCATCCCTGGAGTAATGTTAGATAGAGGTATCAACAGGACCCATCCCTGGAGTAATGTTAGAGGTACCAACAGGACCCATCCCTGGAGTAATGTTAGATAGAGGTATCAACAGGACCCATCCCTGGAGTAATGTTAGATCGAGGTATCAACAGGACCATCCCTGGAGTAATGTTAGATAGAGGTATCAACAGGACCATCCCTGGAGTAATGTTAGAGGTATCAACAGGACCCATCCCTGGAGTAATGACAGATAAAGGTATCAACAGGACCCATCCCTGGAGTAATGTTAGATAGAGGTACCAACAGGACCCATCCCTGGAGTAATGTCAAATAGAGGTATCAACAGGACCCATCCCTGGAGTAATGTTAGAGGTATCAACAGGACCCATCCCTGGAGTAATGTTAGATAGAGGTACCAACAGGACCCATCCCTGGAGTAATGTCAGATAGAGGTATCAACAGGACCATCCCTGGAGTAATGTTAGAGGTATCAACAGGACCCATCCCTGGAGTAATGACAGATAAAGGTATCAACAGGACCCATCCCTGGAGTAATGTTAGATAGAGGTACCAACAGGACCCATCCCTGGAGTAATGTCAAATAGAGGTATCAACAGGACCCATCCCTGGAGTAATGTTAGAGGTACCAACAGGACCCATCCCTGGAGTAATGTTAGATAGAGGTACCAACAGGACCCATCCCTGGAGTAATGTTAGATAGAGGTATCAACAGGACCCATCCCTGGAGTAATGTTAGATAGAGGTATCAACAGGACCATTCCTGGAGTAATGTTAGATAGAGGTACCAACAGGATCCATCCCTGGAGTAATGTTAGATAGAGGTATCAACAGGACCATCCCTGGAGTAATGTTAGATAGGGGTACCAACAGGACCATCCCTGGAGTAATGTTAGATAGAGGTACCAACAGGACCCATCCCTGGAGTAATGTTAGATAGAGGTACCAACAGGACCATCCCTGGAGTAATGTTAGGGGTATCAACAGGACCATCCCTGGAGTAATGTTAGATAGAGGTATCAACAGGACCATCCCTGGAGTAACGTTAGATAGAGGTATCAACAGGACCCATCCCTGGAGTAATGTCAGATAGAGGTACCAACAGGACCCATCCCTGGAGTAATGTTAGATAGAGGTATCAACAGGACCATCCCTGGAGTAACGTTAGATAGAGGTATAAACAGGACCCATCCCTGGAGTTATGTCAGATAGAGGTATCAACAGGAACCATCCCTGGAGTAATGTTAGATAGAGGTACCAACAGAACCCATCCCAGGAGTAATGTTTGATAGAGGTATCAACAGGACCAATCACTGGAGTAATGTTAGGGGTATCAACAGGACCATCCCTGGAGTAATGTTAGATAGAGGTGTCAACAGGACCCATCACTGGAGTAATGTTAGATAGAGGTATCAACAGGACCCATCCCTGGAGTAATGTCAGATAGAGGTATCAACAGGACCCATCCCTGGAGTAATGTTAGATAGAAGTACCAACAGAACCCATCCCTGGAGTAATGTCTGATAGAGGTATCAACAGGACCCATCCCTGGTGTAATGTTAGATAGAAGTACCAACAGAACCCATCCCTGGAGTAATGTCTGATAGAGGTATCAACAGGACCCATCCCTGGAGTAATGTTAGGGGTATCAACAGGACCATCCCTGGAGTAATGTTAGATAGAGGTATCAACAGGACCATCCCTGGAGTAACGTTAGATAGAGGTATCAACAGGACCCATCCCTGGAGTAATGTCAGATAGAGGTATCAACAGGACCATCCCTGGAGTAACGTTAGATAGAGGTATCAACAGGACCCATCCCTGGAGTAATGTCAGATAGAGGTATCAACAGGACCATCCCTGGAGTAATGTTAGAGGTATCAACAGGACCATTCCTGGGGTAATGTTAGATTGAGGTACCAACACGATCCATCACTGGAGTAATGTTAGATAGAGGTATCAACAGGACCATCCCTGGAGTAATGTTAGATAAAGGTACCAACAGGACCCATCCCTGGAGTAATGTTAGATAGAGGTACCAACAGGACCCATCCCTGGAGTAATTTTAGACAGAGGTACCAACCGGACCCATCCCTGAAGTAATGTTAGATAGAGGTATCAACAGGACCCATCCCTGGAGTAATGTTAGATAGAGGTATCAACAGGACCCATCCCTGGAGTAATGTTACAGGTATCAACTGGACCCATCCCTGGAGTAATGTTAGATAGAGGTATCAACAGGACCATCCCTGGAGTAATGTAAGAGGTATAAACAGGACCATCCCTGGAGTAATGTTAGATAGAGGTACCAACAGGACCCATCCCTGGAGTAATGTTAGATAGAGGTATCAACAGGACCATCCCTGGAGTAATGTTAGATAGAGGTATCAACAGGACCATCCCTGGAGTAATGTTAGAGGTATCAACAGGACCATCCCTGGAGTAATGTTAGAGGTATCAACAGGACCCATCCCTGGAGTAATGTCAGATAGAGGTATCAACAGGACCCATCCCTGGAATAATGTCAGATAGAGGTATCAACAGGACCATCCCTGGAGTAATGTTAGAGGTATCAACAGGACCCATCCCTGGAGTAATGTTAGATAGAGGTACCAACAGGACCCATCCCTGGAGTAATGTTAGATAGAGGTATCAACAGGACCATTCCTGGAGTAATGTTAGATAGAGGTACCAACAGGATCCATCCCTGGAGTAATGTTAGATAGAGGTATCAACAGGACCATCCCTGGAGTAATGTTAGATAGAGGTACCAACAGGACCATCCCTGGAGTAATGTTAGATAGAGGTACCAACAGGACCCATCCCTGGAGTAATGTTAGATAGAGGTACCAACAGGACCCATCCCTGGAGTAATGTTAGATAGAGGTATCAACAGGACCCATCCCTGGAGTAATGTTAGATAGAGGTATCAACAGGACCATTCCTGGAGTAATGTTAGATAGAGGTACCAACAGGATCCATCCCTGGAGTAATGTTAGATAGAGGTATCAACAGGACCATCCCTGGAGTAATGTTAGATAGGGGTACCAACAGGACCATCCCTGGAGTAATGTTAGATAGAGGTACCAACAGGACCCATCCCTGGAGTAATGTTAGATAGAGGTACCAACAGGACCCATCCCTGGAGTAATGTTAGATAGAGGTATCAACAGGACCCATCCCTGGAGTAATGTTAGAGGTATCAACAGGACCCATCCCTGGAGTAATGTTAGATAGAGGTACCAACTGGACCATCCCTGGAGTAATGTTAGATAGAGGTACCAACAGGACCATCCCTGGAGTAATGTTAGATAGAGGTACCAACAGGACCCATCCCTGGAGTAATGTTAGATAGAGGTACCAACAGGACCATCCCTGGAGTAATGTTAGGGGTATCAACAGGACCATCCCTGGAGTAATGTTAGATAGAGGTATCAACAGGACCATCCCTGGAGTAACGTTAGATAGAGGTATCAACAGGACCCATCCCTGGAGTAATGTCAGATAGAGGTATCAACAGGACCCATCCCTGGAGTAATGTTAGATAGAGGTATCAACAGGACCATCCCTGGAGTAACGTTAGATAGAGGTATAAACAGGACCCATCCCTGGAGTTATGTCAGATAGAGGTATCAACAGGAACCATCCCTGGAGTAATGTTAGATAGAGGTACCAACAGAACCCATCCCAGGAGTAATGTTTGATAGAGGTATCAACAGGACCAATCACTGGAGTAATGTTAGGGGTATCAACAGGACCATCCCTGGAGTAATGTTAGATAGAGGTGTCAACAGGACCCATCACTGGAGTAATGTTAGATAGAGGTATCAACAGGACCCATCCCTGGAGTAATGTCAGATAGAGGTATCAACAGGACCCATCCCTGGAGTAATGTTAGATAGAGGTATCAACAGGACCATCCCTGGAGTAACGTTAGATAGAGGTATAAACAGGACCCATCCCTGGAGTTATGTCAGATAGAGGTATCAACAGGAACCATCCCTGGAGTAATGTTAGATAGAGGTACCAACAGAACCCATCCCAGGAGTAATGTTTGATAGAGGTATCAACAGGACCAATCACTGGAGTAATGTTAGGGGTATCAACAGGACCATCCCTGGAGTAATGTTAGATAGAGGTGTCAACAGGACCCATCACTGGAGTAATGTTAGATAGAGGTATCAACAGGACCCATCCTGGAGTAATGTCAGATAGAGGTATCAACAGGACCCATCCCTGGAGTAATGTTAGATAGAAGTACCAACAGAACCCATCCCTGGAGTAATGTCTGATAGAGGTATCAACAGGACCCATCCCTGGTGTAATGTTAGATAGAAGTACCAACAGAACCCATCCCTGGAGTAATGTCTGATAGAGGTATCAACAGGACCCATCCCTGGAGTAATGTTAGGGGTATCAACAGGACCATCCCTGGAGTAATGTTAGATAGAGGTATCAACAGGACCATCCCTGGAGTAACGTTAGATAGAGGTATCAACAGGACCCATCCCTGGAGTAATGTCAGATAGAGGTATCAACAGGACCATCCCTGGAGTAACGTTAGATAGAGGTATCAACAGGACCCATCCCTGGAGTAATGTCAGATAGAGGTATCAACAGGACCATCCCTGGAGTAATGTTAGAGGTATCAACAGGACCATTCCTGGGGTAATGTTAGATTGAGGTACCAACACGATCCATCACTGGAGTAATGTTAGATAGAGGTATCAACAGGACCATCCCTGGAGTAATGTTAGATAAAGGTACCAACAGGACCCATCCCTGGAGTAATGTTAGATAGAGGTACCAACAGGACCCATCCCTGGAGTAATTTTAGACAGAGGTACCAACCAGGACCCATCCCTGAAGTAATGTTAGATAGAGGTATCAACAGGACCCATCCCTGGAGTAATGTTAGATAGAGGTATCAACAGGACCCATCCCTGGAGTAATGTTACAGGTATCAACTGGACCCATCCCTGGAGTAATGTTAGATAGAGGTATCAACAGGACCATCCCTGGAGTAATGTAAGAGGTATAAACAGGACCATCCCTGGAGTAATGTTAGATAGAGGTACCAACAGGACCCATCCCTGGAGTAATGTTAGATAGAGGTATCAACAGGACCCACCCCTGGAGTAATGTTAGATAGAGGTATCAACAGGACCCATCCCTGGAGTAATGTTAGATAGAGGTATCAACAGGACCCATCACTGGAGTAATGTTAGATAGAGGTATCAACAGGACCCATCCCTGGAGTAATGTTAGATAGAGGTATCAACAGGATCCATCACTGGAGTAATGTTAGATAGAAGTATCAACAGGACCCATCCCTGGAGTAATGTTAGAGGTATCAACAGGACCCATCCCTGGAGTAATGTTAGAGGTATCAACAGGACCATCCCTGGAGTAATGTTAGATAGAGGTACCAACAGGATCCATGCCTGGAGTAATGTCAGATAGAGGTATCAACAGGACCCATCCCTGGAGTAATGTTAGAGGTATCAACAGGACCCATCCCTGGAGTAATGTTAGATCGAGGTATCAACAGGACCATCCCTGGAGTAATGTTAGATAGAGGTATCAACAGGACCATCCCTGGAGTAATGTTAGAGGTATCAACAGGACCCATCCCTGGAGTAATGACAGATAAAGGTATCAACAGGACCCATCCCTGGAGTAATGTTAGATAGAGGTACCAACAGGACCCATCCCTGGAGTAATGTCAAATAGAGGTATCAACAGGACCCATCCCTGGAGTAATGTTAGAGGTATCAACAGGACCCATCCCTGGAGTAATGTTAGATAGAGGTACCAACAGGACCCATCCCTGGAGTAATGTCAGATAGAGGTATCAACAGGACCATCCCTGGAGTAATGTTAGAGGTATCAACAGGACCCATCCCTGGAGTAATGTTAGATAGAGGTACCAACAGGATCCATCCCTGGAGTAATGTTAGATAGAGGTATCAACAGGACCATTCCTGGAGTAATGTTAGATAGAGGTACCAACAGGATCCATCCCTGGAGTAATGTTAGATAGAGGTATCAACAGGACCATCCCTGGAGTAATGTTAGATAGAGGTACCAACAGGACCATCCCTGGAGTAATGTTAGATAGAGGTACCAACAGGACCCATCCCTGGAGTAATGTTAGATAGAGGTACCAACAGGACCCATCCCTGGAGTAATGTTAGATAGAGGTATCAACAGGACCCATCCCTGGAGTAATGTTAGATAGAGGTATCAACAGGACCATTCCTGGAGTAATGTTAGATAGAGGTACCAACAGGATCCATCCCTGGAGTAATGTTAGATAGAGGTATCAACAGGACCATCCCTGGAGTAATGTTAGATAGGGGTACCAACAGGACCATCCCTGGAGTAATGTTAGATAGAGGTACCAACAGGACCAATCCCTGGAGTAATGTTAGATAGAGGTACCAACAGGACCCATCCCTGGAGTAATGTTAGAGGTATCAACAGGACCCATCCCTGGAGTAATGTTAGAGGTATCAACAGGACCCATCCCTGGAGTAATGTTAGATAGAGGTACCAACTGGACCATCCCTGGAGTAATGTTAGATAGAGGTACCAACAGGACCATCCCTGGAGTAATGTTAGATAGAGGTACCAACAGGACCCATCCCTGGAGTAATGTTAGATAGAGGTACCAACAGGACCATCCCTGGAGTAATGTTAGGGGTATCAACAGGACCATCCCTGGAGTAATGTTAGATAGAGGTATCAACAGGACCATCCCTGGAGTAACGTTAGATAGAGGTATCAACAGGACCCATCCTGGAGTAATGTCAGATAGAGGTATCAACAGGACCCATCCCTGGAGTAATGTTAGATAGAGGTATCAACAGGACCATCCCTGGAGTAACGTTAGATAGAGGTATAAACAGGACCCATCCCTGGAGTTATGTCAGATAGAGGTATCAACAGGAACCATCCCTGGAGTAATGTTAGATAGAGGTACCAACAGAACCCATCCCAGGAGTAATGTTTGATAGAGGTATCAACAGGACCAATCACTGGAGTAATGTTAGGGGTATCAACAGGACCATCCCTGGAGTAATGTTAGATAGAGGTGTCAACAGGACCCATCACTGGAGTAATGTTAGATAGAGGTATCAACAGGACCCATCCCTGGAGTAATGTCAGATAGAGGTATCAACAGGACCCATCCTGGAGTAATGTTAGATAGAAGTACCAACAGAACCCATCCCTGGAGTAATGTCTGATAGAGGTATCAACAGGACCCATCCCTGGTGTAATGTTAGATAGAAGTACCAACAGAACCCATCCCTGGAGTAATGTCTGATAGAGGTATCAACAGGACCCATCCCTGGAGTAATGTTAGGGGTATCAACAGGACCATCCCTGGAGTAATGTTAGATAGAGGTATCAACAGGACCATCCCTGGAGTAACGTTAGATAGAGGTATCAACAGGACCCATCCCTGGAGTAATGTCAGATAGAGGTATCAACAGGACCATCCCTGGAGTAACGTTAGATAGAGGTATCAACAGGACCCATCCCTGGAGTAATGTCAGATAGAGGTATCAACAGGACCATCCCTGGAGTAATGTTAGAGGTATCAACAGGACCATTCCTGGGGTAATGTTAGATTGAGGTACCAACACGATCCATCACTGGAGTAATGTTAGATAGAGGTATCAACAGGACCATCCCTGGAGTAATGTTAGATAAAGGTACCAACAGGACCCATCCCTGGAGTAATGTTAGATAGAGGTACCAACAGGACCCATCCCTGGAGTAATTTTAGACAGAGGTACCAACAGGACCCATCCCTGGAGTAATGTTAGATAGAGGTATCAACAGGACCCATCCCTGGAGTAATGTTAGATAGAGGTATCAACAGGACCCATCCCTGGAGTAATGTTACAGGTATCAACTGGACCCATCCCTGGAGTAATGTTAGATAGAGGTATCAACAGGACCATCCCTGGAGTAATGTAAGAGGTATAAACAGGACCATCCCTGGAGTAATGTTAGATAGAGGTACAAACAGGACCCATCCCTGGAGTAATGTTAGATAGAGGTATCAACAGGACCATCCCTGGAGTAATGTTAGATAGAGGTATCAACAGGACCATCCCTGGAGTAATGTTAGAGGTATCAACAGGACCATCCCTGGAGTAATGTTAGAGGTATCAACAGGACCCATCCCTGGAGTAATGTCAGATA
Source organism: Brachymystax lenok tsinlingensis (assembly GCA_030435695.1). Lineage (NCBI taxonomy): Eukaryota > Metazoa > Chordata > Actinopteri > Salmoniformes > Salmonidae > Brachymystax > Brachymystax lenok. The sequence continues at coordinate 2,199,468 of CM059795.1, read as the reverse complement.
GAGGTATCAACAGGACCCATCCCTGGAATAATGTCAGATAGAGGTATCAACAGGACCCATCCCTGGAGTAATGTTAGAGGTACCAACAGGACCCATCCCTGGAGTAATGTTAGATAGAGATATCAACAGGACCCATCCCTGGAGTATTGTTAAATAGAGGTATCAACAGGACCCACCCCTGGAGTAATGTTAGATAGAGGTATCAACAGGACCCATCCCTGGAGTAATGTTAGATAGAGGTATCAACAGGACCCATCACTGGAGTAATGTTAGATAGAGGTATCAACAGGACCCATCCCTGGAGTAATGTTAGATAGAGGTATCAACAGGATCCATCACTGGAGTAATGTTAGATAGAAGTATCAACAGGACCCATCCCTGGAGTAATGTTAGAGGTATCAACAGGACCCATCCCTGGAGTAATGTTAGAGGTATCAACAGGACCATCCCTGGAGTAATGTTAGATAGAGGTACCAACAGGATCCATCCCTGGAGTAATGTCAGATAGAGGTATCAACAGGACCCATCCCTGGAGTAATGTTAGAGGTATCAACAGGACCCATCCCTGGAGTAATGTTAGATAGAGGTACCAACAGGACCCATCCCTGGAGTAATGTCAGATAGAGGTATCAACAGGACCATCCCTGGAGTAATGTTAGAGGTATCAACAGGACCCATCCCTGAAGTAATGTTAGATAGAGGTACCAACAGGATTCATCCCTGGAGTAATGTTAGATAGAGGTATCAACAGGACCATTCCTGGAGTAATGTTAGATAGAGGTACCAACAGGATCCATCCCTGGAGTAATGTTAGATAGAGGTATCAACAGGACCATCCCTGGAGTAATGTTAGATAGAAGTACCAACAGGACCATCCCTGGAGTAATGTTAGATAGAGGTACCAACAGGACCCATCCCTGGAGTAATGTTAGATAGAGGTACCAACAGGACCCATCCCTTGAGTAATGTTAGATAGAGGTACCAACAGGACCATCCCTGGAGTAATGTTAGATAGAGGTATCAACAGGATCCATCCCTGGAGTAATGTCAGATAGAGGTATCAACAGGACCCATCCCTGGAGTAATGTTAGATAGAGGTACCAACAGGACCATCCCTGGAGTAATGTTAGATAGAGGTACCAACAGGATCCATCCCTGGAGTAATGTTAGATAGAGGTACCAACAGGACCCATCCCTGGAGTAATGTTAGGTAGAGGTACCAACAGGATCCATCCCTGGAGTAATGTCAGATAGAGGTATCAACAGGACCCATCCCTGGAGTAATGTTAGAGGTATCAACAGGACCCATCCCTGGAGTAATGTTAGATAGAGGTACCAACAGGACCCATCCCTGGAGTAATGTTAGGTAGAGGTACCAACAGGATCCATCCCTGGAGTAATGTCAGATAGAGGTATCAACAGGACCCATCCCTGGAGTAATGTTAGAGGTATCAACAGGACCCATCCCTGGAGTAATGTTAGATAGAGGTACCAACAGGACCATCCCTGGAGTAATGTTAGATAGAGGTACCAACAGGATCCATCCCTGGAGTAATGTTAGATAGAGGTATCAACAGGACCATCCCTGGAGTAATGTTAGATAGAGGTACCAACAGGACCCATCCCTGGAGTAATGTTAAATAGAGGAACCAACAGGACCCATCCCTGGAGTAATGTTAGATAGAGGTATCAACAGGACCATCCCTGGAGTAATGTCTGATAGAGGTATCAACAGGACCCATCCCTGGAGTAATGTTAGATAGAGGTACCAACAGGACCCATCCCTGGAGTAATGTTAGATAGAGGTACCAACAGGACCCATCCCTGGAGTAATGTTAGGTAGAGGTACCAACAGGATCCATCCCTGGAGTAATGTCAGATAGAGGTATCAACAGGACCCATCCCTGGAGTAATGTTAGAGGTATCAACAGGACCATCCCTGGAGTAATGTTAGATAGAAGTATCAACAGGACCCATCACTGGAGTAATGTTAGATAGAGGTACCAACAAGACCCATCCCTGGAGTAATGTTAAATAGAGGAACCAACAGGACCCATCCCTGGAGTAATGTTAGATAGAGGTATCAACAGGACCCATTCCTGGAGTAATGTTTGATAGAAGTATCAACAGGACCCATCACTGGAGTAATGTTAGATAGAGGTATCAACAGGACCCATCCCTGGAGTAATGTTAGAGGTATCAACAGGACCATCCCTGGAGTAATGTTAGAGGTATCAACAGGACCATCCCTGGAATAATGTCAGATAGAGGTATCAACAGGACCATCCCTGGAGTAATGTTAGAGGTATCAACAGGACCCATCCCTGGAGTAATGTTAGATAGAGGTACCAACAGGACCCATCCCTGGAGTAATGTTAGATAGAGGTATCAACAGGACCATCCCTGGAGTAATGTTAGAGGTATCAACAGGACCCATCCCTGGAGTAATGACAGATAGAGGTATCAACAGGACCCATCCCTGGAGTAATGTTAGATAGAGGTATCAACAGGACCATCCCTGGAGTAATGTTAGAGGTGTCAACAGGACCCATCCCTGGAGTAATGTTAGATAGAGGTATCAACAGGACCATCCCTGGAGTAATGTTAGAGGTACCAACAGGACCATCCCTGGAGTAATGTTAGAGGTATCAACAGGACCCATCCCTGGAGTAATGTTAGAGGTATCAACAGGACCATCCCTGGAGTAATGTTAGAGGTATCAACAGGACCATCCCTGGAGTAATGACAGATAGAGGTATCAACAGGACCCATCCCTGGAGTAATGTTAGAGGTATCAACAGGACCATCCCTGGAGTAATGTTAGAGGTATCAACAGGACCATCCCTGGAATAATGTCAGATAGAGGTATCAACAGGACCATCCCTGGAGTAATGTTAGATAGAGGTATCAACAGGACCCATCCCTGGAGTAATGTCAGATAGAGGTATCAACAGGACCCATCCCTGGAGTAATGTTAGAGGTATCAACAGGACCCATCCCTGGAGTAATGTCAGATAGAGGTATCAACAGGACCATCCCTGGAGTAATGTTAGATAGAGGTATCAACAGGACCCATCCCTGGAGTAATGTTAGAGGTATCAACAGGACCCATCCCTGGAGTAATGTCAGATAGAGGTATCAACAGGACCATCCCTGGAGTAATGTTAGATAGAGGTATCAACAGGACCCATCCCTGGAGTAATGTTAGAGGTATCAACAGGACCCATCCCTGGAGTAATGTTAGAGGTATCAACAGGACCCATCCCTGGAGTAATGTTAGATAGAGATATCACAGGACCCATCCCTGGAGTAATGTTAGATAGAGGTATCAACAGAACCCATCCCTGGAGTAATGTCTGATAGAGGTATCAACAGGACCCATCCCTGGAGTAATGTTAGGGGTTTCAACAGGACCATCCCTGGAGTAATGTTAGATAGAGGTATCAACAGGACCCATCCTGGAGTAATGTTAGATAGAGTATCAACAGGACCCATCACTGGAGTAATGTTAGATAGAGGTATCAACAGGACCCATCCTGGAGTAATGTTAGATAGAGGTATCAACAGGACCCATCCCTGGAGTAATGTTAGATAGAGGTATCAACAGGACCCATCCTGGAGTAATGTTAGATAGAGGTATCAACAGGACCCATCCCTGGAGTAATGTTTAGAGGTATCAACAGGACCATCCCTGGAGTAATGTTAGATAGAGGTATCAACAGGATCCCACACATCCCTGGAGTAATGTCAGATAGAGTATCAACAGGACCCATCCCTGGAGTAATGTTAGATAGAGGTATCAACAGGACCATCCCTGGAGTAATGTTAGATAGAGTACCAACAGGATTCCATCCCTGGAGTAATGTCAGATAGAGGTATCAACAGGACCATCCTGGAGTAATGTTAGAGGTATCAACAGGACCCATCCTGAGTAATGTTAGATAGAGGTACCAGCAGGATTCATCCCTGGAGTAATGTCAGATAGAGATCAACAGGACCATTCCTGGAGTAATGTCTGATAGAGGTACCAACAGGATCCATCCCTGGAGTAATGTTAGATAGAGGTATCAACAGGACCATCCCTGGAGTAATGTAGATAGAAAGTACCAACAGGACCATCCCTGGAGTAATGTTAGATAGAGGTACCAACAGGACCCATCCCTGGAGTAATGTGCTAGATAGAGGTACCAACAGGACCCATCCCTTGAGTAATGTTAGATAGAGTACCAACAGGACCATCCCTGGAGTAATGTTAGATAGAGGTATCAACAGGATCCCATCCCTGGAGGTAATGTGTCAGATAGAGAATTATCAACAGGACCCATCCCTGAGTAATGTTAGATAGAGAGGTACCAACAGGACCATCCCTGGAGTAATGTTAGATAGAGAGTACCAGCAGGATCCATCCCTGGAGTAATGTTAGATAGAGTACCAACAGGACCCATCCCTGGAGTAATGTTAGTAATGTTAATGAGAGTACCAACAGGATCCATCCTGGAGTAATGTTAGATAGAGGTATCAACAGGACCCATCCCTGGAGTAATGTTTAGAAGTATCAACAGGACCCATCCTGGAGTAATGTTAGATAAGTAGAGGTACCAACAGGACCCCATCCCTGGAGTAATGTCAGGAATTAGAGGTATCAACAGGTACCCATCCCTGCTGAGTAATGACAGATAGAGTGTATAGGTAACAGGACCCATCCCTGGAGTAATGTTAGATAGAGGTATCCAGCAGGACCCATCCCTGGAGTAATGTTAGATAGAGGTACCAACAGGACCATCCTGGGTAGATGTTAGAGGTGATCCCAAGCAGGACCATCCTGGAGTAATGTTAGAGGTATGTGGGACCCATCCCTAGATAAGAAGTATAGCAGGTCCCTGGAGTAATGTTAGAGAGGTACCCAACAGGACCCATCCCTGGAGTAATGTTAGAGATAGGGGTACCAACAGGGATCATCCCTTGGAGTAATGTGTTAGAGAGGTATCCAACAGGACCATCCCTGGAGTAATGTTAGATAAGTATCAACAGGTACCAACAGGGACCCATCCCTGGAGTAATGTTAAATAGGGTCCTGGAGGTCCATGTTAGATAGAGTATCAACAGGACCATCCCTGGAGTAATGTCATGATAGAGGTATCAACTGACCCACATCCAGGGTAAGTAATGTTAGATAGAGGTACAGGACAGCTGAGGTATCAACCCATCCCTGGAGTAGAGGTAGTAGAGAGTACCACTGAGAGTAACTATCCTACATCCCTGGAGGTAATGTTAGGTAGAGGTCAACAGGACCCATCCCTGGAGTAATGTTAGACAGGAGATCAACAGGACCCAGGTACCAACAGACCCATCCCTGGAGTAATGCTGTAGATAGATCCATCCTGGAGTAATGTCAGATAGAGAGATATCAACTAGAGTAATGTTATTAGATAGAGGTACCAACAGAACCCATCCTGAGTAATTTCTGGAGTAATGTTAGAGGTATCAACAGGACCATCCCTGGAGTAATGTTAGATAGAAGTATCAACAGGACCCATCACTGGAGTAATGTTAGATAGAGGTACCAACAGGACCCATCCCTGGAGTAATGTTAAATAGAGGAACCAACAGGACCCATCCCTGGAGTAATGTTAGATAGAGGTATCAACAGGACCCATTCCTGGAGTAATGTTTGATAGAAGTATCAACAGGACCCATCACTGGAGTAATGTTAGATAGAGGTATCAACAGGACCCATCCCTGGAGTAATGTTAGAGGTATCAACAGGACCATCCCTGGAGTAATGTTAGAGGTATCAACAGGACCATCCCTGGAATAATGTCAGATAGAGGTATCAACAGGACCATCCCTGGAGTAATGTTAGAGGTATCAACAGGACCCATCCCTGGAGTAATGTTAGATAGAGGTACCAACAGGACCCATCCCTGGAGTAATGTTAGATAGAGGTATCAACAGGACCATCCCTGGAGTAATGTTAGAGGTATCAACAGGACCCATCCCTGGAGTAATGACAGATAGAGGTATCAACAGGACCCATCCCTGGAGTAATGTTAGATAGAGGTATCAACAGGACCATCCTGGAGTAATGTTAGAGGTGTCAACAGGACCCATCCCTGGAGTAATGTTAGATAGAGGTATCAACAGGACCATCCCTGGAGTAATGTTAGAGGTACCAACAGGACCATCCCTGGAGTAATGTTAGAGGTATCAACAGGACCCATCCCTGGAGTAATGTTAGAGGTATCAACAGGACCATCCCTGGAGTAATGTTAGAGGTATCAACAGGACCATCCTGGAGTAATGACAGATAGAGGTATCAACAGGACCCATCCTGGAGTAATGTTAGAGGTATCAACAGGACCATCCCTGGAGTAATGTTAGAGGTATCAACAGGACCATCCCTGGAATAATGTCAGATAGAGGTATCAACAGGACCATCCCTGGAGTAATGTTAGATAGAGGTATCAACAGGACCCATCCTGGAGTAATGTCAGATAGAGGTATCAACAGGACCCATCCTGGAGTAATGTTAGAGGTATCAACAGGACCCATCCCTGGAGTAATGTCAGATAGAGGTATCAACAGGACCATCCTGGAGTAATGTTAGATAGAGGTATCAACAGGACCCATCCCTGGAGTAATGTTAGAGGTATCAACAGGACCCATCCCTGGAGTAATGTCAGATAGAGGTATCAACAGGACCATCCCTGGAGTAATGTTAGATAGAGGTATCAACAGGACCCATCCCTGGAGTAATGTTAGAGGTATCAACAGGACCCATCCCTGGAGTAATGTTAGAGGTATCAACAGGACCCATCCCTGGAGTAATGTTAGATAGAGATATCACAGGACCCATCCCTGGAGTAATGTTAGATAGAGGTATCAACAGAACCCATCCCTGGAGTAATGTCTGATAGAGGTATCAACAGGACCCATCCCTGGAGTAATGTTAGGGGTTTCAACAGGACCATCCCTGGAGTAATGTTAGATAGAGGTATCAACAGGACAATCCCAGGAGTAACGTTAGATAGAGGTATCAACAGGACCCATCCCTGGAGTAATGTCAGATAGAGGTATCAACAGGACCCATCCCTGGAGTAATGTTAGATAGAGGTACCAACAGGACCCATCCCTGGAGTAATGTTAGGTAGAGGTACCAACAGGATCCATCCCTGGAGTAATGTCAGATAGAGGTATCAACAGGACCCATCCCTGGAGTAATGTTAGAGGTATCAACAGGACCCATCCCTGGAGTAATGTTAGATAGAGGTACCAACAGGACCATCCCTGGAGTAATGTTAGATAGAGGTACCAACAGGATCCATCCCTGGAGTAATGTTAGATAGAGGTATCAACAGGACCATCCCTGGAGTAATGTTAGATAGAGGTACCAACAGGACCCATCCCTGGAGTAATGTTAAATAGAGGAACCAACAGGACCCATCCCTGGAGTAATGTTAGATAGAGGTATCAACAGGACCATCCCTGGAGTAATGTCTGATAGAGGTATCAACAGGACCCATCCCTTGAGTAATGTTAGATAGAGGTACCAACAGGACCATCCCTGGAGTAATGTTAGATAGAGGTATCAACAGGACCATCCCTGGAGTAATGTTAGATAGAGGTATCAACAGGACCATCCCTGGAGTAATGTTAGATAGAGGTACCAACAGGACCATCCCTGGAGTAATGTCAGATAGAGGTATCAACAGGACCATCCCTGGAGTAATGTTAGATAGAAGTATCAACAGGACCCATCACTGGAGTAATGTTAGATAGAGGTACCAACAGGACCCATCCCTGGAGTAATGTTAAATAGAGGAACCAACAGGACCCATCCCTGGAGTAATGTTAGATAGAGGTATCAACAGGACCCATTCCTGGAGTAATGTTTGATAGAAGTATCAACAGGACCCATCACTGGAGTAATGTTAGATAGAGGTATCAACAGGACCCATCCTGGAGTAATGTTAGAGGTATCAACAGGACCATCCCTGGAGTAATGTTAGAGGTATCAACAGGACCATCCCTGGAATAATGTCAGATAGAGGTATCAACAGGACCATCCCTGGAGTAATGTTAGAGGTATCAACAGGACCCATCCCTGGAGTAATGTTAGATAGAGGTACCAACAGGACCCATCCCTGGAGTAATGTTAGATAGAGGTATCAACAGGACCATCCTGGAGTAATGTTAGAGGTATCAACAGGACCCATCCTGGAGTAATGACAGATAGAGGTATCAACAGGACCCATCCCTGGAGTAATGTTAGATAGAGGTATCAACAGGACCATCCTGGAGTAATGTTAGAGGTGTCAACAGGACCCATCCCTGGAGTAATGTTAGATAGAGGTATCAACAGGACCATCCCTGGAGTAATGTTAGAGGTACCAACAGGACCATCCTGGAGTAATGTTAGAGGTATCAACAGGACCCATCCCTGGAGTAATGTTAGAGGTATCAACAGGACCATCCCTGGAGTAATGTTAGAGGTATCAACAGGACCATCCTGGAGTAATGACAGATAGAGGTATCAACAGGACCCATCCTGGAGTAATGTTAGAGGTATCAACAGGACCATCCCTGGAGTAATGTTAGAGGTATCAACAGGACCATCCCTGGAATAATGTCAGATAGAGGTATCAACAGGACCCATCCCTGGAGTAATGTTAGATAGAGGTATCAACAGGACCCATCCCTGGAGTAATGTCAGATAGAGGTATCAACAGGACCCATCCCTGGAGTAATGTTAGAGGTATCAACAGGACCCATCCCTGGAGTAATGTCAGATAGAGGTATCAACAGGACCATCCCTGGAGTAATGTTAGATAGAGGTATCAACAGGACCCATCCCTGGAGTAATGTTAGATAGAGTATCAACAGGACCCATCCTGGAGTAATGTCAGATAGAGGTATCAACAGGACCATCCTGGAGTAATGTTAGATAGAGGTATCAACAGGACCCATCCCTGGAGTAATGTTAGAGGTATCAACAGGACCCATCCTGGAGTAATGTTAGAGGTATCAACAGGACCCATCCTGGAGTAATGTTAGATAGAGATATCAACAGGACCCATCCCTGGAGTAATGTTAGATAGAGGTATCAACAGGACCCATCCCTGGAGTAATGTCTGATAGAGGTATCAACAGGACCCATCCCTGGAGTAATGTTAGATAGAGAGGTATCAACAGGACCCATCCCTGGAGTAATGTTAGATAGAGGTATCAACAGGACAATCCCAGGAGTAACGTTAGATAGAGGTATCAACAGGACCCATCCCTGGAGTAATGTCAGATAGAGGTATCAACAGGACCCATCCCTGGAGTAATGTTAGATAGAGGTATCAACAGGACCCATCCCTGGAGTAATGTTAGATAGAGGTACCAACAGGACCCATCCCTGGAGTAATGTCAGATAGAGGTATCAACAGGACCCATCCCTGGAGTAATGTTAGAGGTATCAACAGGACCATCCCTGGAGTAATGTTAGAGGTATCAACAGGACCATCCCTGGAGTAATGTTAGAGGTATCAACAGGACCATCCCTGGAATAATGTCAGATAGAGGTATCACCAGGACCATCCCTGGAGTAATGTTAGATAGAGGTATCAACAGGACCCATCCCTGGAGTAATGTCAGATAGAGGTATCAACAGGACCATCCCTGGAGTAATGTTAGAGGTATCAACAGGACCATCCCTGGAGTAATGACAGATAGAGGTATCAACAGGACCCATCCCTGGAGTAATGTTAGAGGTATCAACAGGACCATCCCTGGAGTAATGTTAGAGGTATCAACAGGACCCATCCCTGGAGTAATGTTAGATAGAGGTATCAACAGGACCATCCCTGGAGTAATGTTAGAGGTATCAACAGGACCCATCCCTGGAGTAATGTCAGATAGAGGTATCAACAGGACCCATCCTGGAGTAATGTCAGATAGAGGTATCAACAGGACCCATCCCTGGAGTAATGTCAGATAGAGGTATCAACAGGACCATCCCTGGAGTAATGTTAGATAGAGGTATCAACAGGACCCATCCTGGAGTAATGTTAGAGGTATCAACAGGACCCATCCCTGGAGTAATGTTAGAGGTATCAACAGGACCCATCCCTGGAGTAATGTTAGATAGAGATATCAACAGGACCCATCCCTGGAGTAATGTTAGATAGAGGTACCAACAGAACCCATCCCTGGAGTAATGTCTGATAGAGGTATCAACAGGACCCATCCCTGGAGTAATGTTAGGGGTTTCAACAGGACCATCCCTGGAGTAATGTTAGATAGAGGTATCAACAGGACAATCCCAGGAGTAACGTTAGATAGAGGTATCAACAGGACCCATCCCTGGAGTAATGTCAGATAGAGGTATCAACAGGACCCATCCCTGGAGTAATGTTAGATAGAGGTATCAACAGGACCCATCCCTGGAGTAATGTTAGATAGAGGTACCAACAGGACCCATCCCTGGAGTAATGTCAGATAGAGGTATCAACAGGACCCATCCCTGGAGTAATGTTAGATAGAGGTATCAACAGGACCCATCCCTGGAGTAATGTTAGATAGAAGTATCAACAGGACCCATCACTGGAGTAATGTTAGATAGAGGTATCAACAGGACCCATCCCTGGAGTAATGTTAGGTAGAGGTATCAACAGGACCCATCACTGGAGTAATGTTAGATAGAGGTATCAACAGGACCCATCCCTGGAGTAATGTTAGAGGTATCAACAGGACCATCCCTGGAGTAATGTTAGAGGTATCAACAGGACCCATCCCTGGAGTAATGACAGATAGAGGTATCAACAGGACCCATCCCTGGAGTAATGTTAGATAGAGGTATCAACAGGACCATCCCTGGAGTAATGTTAGAGGTGTCAACAGGACCCATCCCTGGAGTAATGTTAGATAGAGGTATCAACAGGACCATCCCTGGAGTAATGTTAGAGGTACCAACAGGACCATCCCTGGAGTAATGTTAGAGGTGTCAACAGGGATGGGATCCCTGGAGTAATGACAGATAGAGGTATCAACAGGACCCATCCCTGGAGTAATGTTAGAGGTATCAACAGGACCATCCCTGGAGTAATGTTAGAGGTATCAACAGGACCATCCCTGGAATAATGTCAGATAGAGGTATCAACAGGACCATCCCTGGAGTAATGTTAGATAGAGGTATCAACAGGACCCATCCCTGGAGTAATGTCAGATAGAGGTATCAACAGGACCCATCCCTGGAGTAATGTTAGAGGTATCAACAGGACCCATCCCTGGAATAATGTTAGATAGAGGTACCAACAGGATCCATCCCTGGAGTAATGTTAGATAGAGGTATCAACAGGACCCATCCCTGGAATAATGTTAGATAGAGGTATCAACAGGACCCATCCATTTAGTAATGTTAGATAGAGGTACCAACATGACCATCCCTGGAGTAATGTCAGATAGAGGTATCAACAGGACCCATCCCTGGAATAATGTCAGATAGAGGTATCAACAGGACCCATCCCTGGAGTAATATTAGATAGAGGTATCAACAGGACCCATCCCTGGAGTAATGTTAGAGGTATCAACAGGACCCATCCCTGGAATAATGTTAGATAGAGGTACCAACAGGATCCATCCCTGGAGTAATGTTAGATAGAGGTATCAACAGGACCATCCCTGGAGTAATGTTAGATAGAGGTGCCAACAGGATTCATCCCTGGAGTAATGTTAGATAGAGGTATCAACAGGACCCATCCCTGGAGTAATGTTAGAGGTATCAACAGGACCCATCCCTGGAATAATGCCAGATAGAGGTATCAACAGGACCCATCCCTGGAGTAATGTTAGAGGTATCAACAGGACCCATCCCTGGAATAATGTTAGATAGAGGTACCAACAGGATCCATCCCTGGAGTAATGTTAGATAGAGGTATCAACAGGACCCATCCCTGGAGTAATGTTAGAGGTATCAACAGGACCCATCCCTGGAGTAATGGTAGATAGAGGTATCAACAGGACCATCCCTGGAGTAATGTTAGAGGAATCAACAGGACCGATCCCTGGAGTAATGTTAGATAGAGGTATCAACAGGACCATCCCTGGAGTAATGTTAGAGGTACCAACAGGACCATCCCTGGAGTAATGTTAGAGGTATCAACAGGACCCATCCCTGGACTAATGTTAGATAGAGGTATCAACAGGACCATCCCTGGAGTAATGTCAGATAGAGGTATCAACAGGACCCATCCCTGGAGTAATGTTAGATAGAGGTATCAACAGGACCCATCCCTGGAGTAATGTTAGATAGAAGTATCAACAGGACCCATCACTGGAGTAATGTTAGATAGAGGTATCAACAGGACCCATCCCTGGAGTAATGTTAGGTAGAGGTATCAACAGGACCCATCACTGGAGTAATGTTAGATAGAGGTATCAACAGGACCATCCCTGGAGTAATGTTAGAGGTATCAACAGGACCATCCCTGGAGTAATGTTAGAGGTATCAACAGGACCCATCCCTGGAGTAATGTCAGATAGAGGTATCAACAGGACCCATCCCTGGAATAATGTCAGATAGAGGTATCAACAGGACCCATCCCTGGAGTAATGTTAGAGGTACCAACAGGACCCATCCCTGGAGTAATGTTAGAGGTATCAACAGGACCCATCCCTGGAGTAATGTTAGATAGAGGTATCAACAGGACCCATCCCTGGAATAATGTTAGATAGAGGTATCAACAGGACCCATCCATTTAGTAATGTTAGATAGAGGTACCAACATGACCATCCCTGGAGTAATGTCAGATAGAGGTATCAACAGGACCCATCCCTGGAATAATGTCAGATAGAGGTATCAACAGGACCCATCCCTGGAGTAATATTAGATAGAGGTATCAACAGGACCCATCCCTGGAGTAATGTTAGAGGTATCAACAGGACCCATCCCTGGAATAATGTTAGATAGAGGTACCAACAGGATCCATCCCTGGAGTAATGTTAGATAGAGGTATCAACAGGACCATCCCTGGAGTAATGTTAGATAGAGGTGCCAACAGGATTCATCCCTGGAGTAATGTTAGATAGAGGTATCAACAGGACCCATCCCTGGAGTAATGTTAGAGGTATCAACAGGACCCATCCCTGGAATAATGCCAGATAGAGGTATCAACAGGACCCATCCCTGGAGTAATGTTAGAGGTATCAACAGGACCCATCCCTGGAATAATGTTAGATAGAGGTACCAACAGGATCCATCCCTGGAGTAATGTTAGATAGAGGTATCAACAGGACCCATCCCTGGAGTAATGTTAGAGGTATCAACAGGATCCATCCCTGGAGTAATGTCAGATAGAGGTATCAACAGGTCCCATCCCTGGAGTAATGTTAGAGGTATCAACAGGACCCATCCCTGGAATAATGTTAGATAAAGGTACCAATAGGATCCATCCCTGGAGTAATGTCTGATAGAGGTATCAACAGGACCCATCCCTGGAGTAATGTTAGATAGAGGTATCAACAGGACCATCCCTGGAGTAATGTTAGAGGTATCAACAGGACCATCCCTGGAGTAATGTTAGAGGTATCAACAGGACCCATCCCTGGAGTAATGACAGATAGAGGTATCAACAGGACCCATCCCTGGAGTAATGGTAGATAGAGGTATCAACAGGACCATCCCTGGAGTAATGTTAGAGGAATCAACAGGACCGATCCCTGGAGTAATGTTAGATAGAGGTATCAACAGGACCATCCCTGGAGTAATGTTAGAGGTACCAACAGGACCATCCCTGGAGTAATGTTAGAGGTATCAACAGGACCCATCCCTGGACTAATGTTAGATAGAGGTATCAACAGGACCATCCCTGGAGTAATGTCAGATAGAGGTATCAACAGGACCCATCCCTGGAGTAATGTTAGATAGAGGTATCAACAGGACCCATCCCTGGAGTAATGTTAGATAGAAGTATCAACAGGACCCATCACTGGAGTAATGTTAGATAGAGGTATCAACAGGACCCATCCCTGGAGTAATGTTAGGTAGAGGTATCAACAGGACCCATCACTGGAGTAATGTTAGATAGAGGTATCAACAGGACCCATCCCTTGAGTAATGTTAGATAGAGGTATCAACAGGACCATCCCTGGAGTAATGTTAGAGGTATCAACAGGACCATCCCTGGAGTAATGTTAGAGGTATCAACAGGACCCATCCCTGGAGTAATGACAGATAGAGGTATCAACAGGACCCATCCCTGGAGTAATGTTAGATAGAGGTATCAACAGGACCATCCCTGGAGTAATGTAAGAGGTATCAACAGGACCATCCCTGGAGTAATGTTAGATAGAGGTACCAACAGGACCCATCCCTGGAGTAATGTTAGATAGAGGTATCAACAGGACCATCCCTGGAGTAATGTTAGATAGAGGTATCAACAGGACCATCCCTGGAGTAATGTTAGATAGATGTATCAACAGGACCCATCCCTGGAGTAATGTTAGATAGAGGTACCAACAGGACCCATCCCTGGAGTAATGTCAGATAGAGGTATCAACAGGACCCATCCCTGGAGTAATGTTAGAGGTATCAACAGGACCATCCCTGGAGTAATGACAGATAGAGGTATCAACAGGACCCATCCCTGGAGTAATGTTAGAGGTATCAACAGGACCATCCCTGGAGTAATGTTAGAGGTATCAACAGGACCCATCCCTGGAGTAATGTTAGATAGAGGTATCAACAGGACCCATCCCTGGAGTAATGTTAGATAGAGGTACCAACAGGACCCATCCCTGGAGTAATGTCAGATAGAGGTATCAACAGGACCCATCCCTGGAGTAATATTAGATAGAGGTATCAACAGGACCATCCCTGGAGTAATGTTAGAGGTATCAACAGGACCCATCCCTGGAGTAATGTTAGAGGTATCAACAGGACCATCCCTGGAGTAATGACAGACAGAGGTATCAACAGGATCCATCCCTGGAGTAATGTTAGATAGAGGTATCAACAGGACCCATCCCTGGAGTAATGTCAGATAGAGGTATCAACAGGATCCATCCCTGGAGTAATTTTAAATAGAGGTACCAAAGGGACCCATCCCTGGAGTAATGTTAGATAGAGGTATCAACAGGACCCATCCCTGGAGTAATGTTAGATAGAGGTATCAACAGGACCCATCCCTGGAGTAATGTTAGAGGTATCAACAGGACCCATCCCTGGAGTAATGTTAGATAGAGGTATCAACAGGACCATCCCTGGAGTAATGTAAGAGGTATCAACAGGACCATCCCTGGAGTAATGTTAGATAGAGGTACCAACAGGACCCATCCCTGGAGTAATGTTAGATAGAGGTATCAACAGGACCATCCCTGGAGTAATGTTAGATAGAGGTATCAACAGGACCATCCCTGGAGTAATGTTAGATAGAGGTATCAACAGGACCCATCCCTGGAGTAATGTTAGATAGAGGTATCAACAGGACCCATCCCTGGAGTAATGTCAGATAGAGGTATCAACAGGTCCCATCCCTGGAGTAATGTTAGAGGTATCAACAGGACCCATCCCTGGAATAATGTTAGATAGAGGTACCAATAGGATCCATCCCTGGAGTAATGTCTGATAGAGGTATCAACAGGACCCATCCCTGGAGTAATGTTAGATAGAGGTATCAACAGGACCATCCCTGGAGTAATGTTAGAGGTATCAACAGGACCCATCCCTGGAATAATGTTAGATAGAGGTATCAACAGGACCCATCCCTTGAGTAATGTTAGATAGAGGTATCAACAGGACCCATCCCTGGAGTAATGTTAGATAGAGGTATCAACAGGACCCATCCATGGAGTAATGTTAGATAGAGGTATCAACAGGACCATCCCTGGAGTAATGTCAGATAGAGGTATCAACAGGACCCATCCCTGGAATAATGTCTGATAGAGGTATCAACAGGACCCATCCCTGGAGTAATATTAGATAGAGGTATCAACAGGACCCATCCCTGGAGTAATGTTAGAGGTATCAACAGGACCCATCCCTGGAATAATGTTAGATAGAGGTACCAACAGGATCCATCCCTGGAGTAATGTTAGATAGAGGTATCAACAGGACCATCCCTGGAGTAATGTTAGATAGAGGTGCCAACAGGATTCATCCCTGGAGTAATGTTAGATAGAGGTATACACAGGACCCATCCCTGGAGTAATGTTAGAGGTATCAACAGGACCCATCCCTGGAATAATGTCAGATAGAGGTATCAACAGGACCCATCCCTGGAGTAATGTTAGAGGTATCAACAGGACCCATCCCTGGAATAATGTTAGATAGAGGTACCAACAGGATCCATCCCTGGAGTAATGTTAGATAGAGGTATCAACAGGACCCATCCCTGGAGTAATGTTAGAGGTATCAACAGGATCCATCCCTGGAGTAATGTCAGATAGAGGTATCAACAGGTCCCATCCCTGGAGTAATGTTAGAGGTATCAACAGGACCCATCCCTGGAATAATGTTAGATAGAGGTACCAATAGGATCCATCCCTGGAGTAATGTCTGATAGAGGTATCAACAGGACCCATCCCTGGAGTAATGTTAGATAGAGGTATCAACAGGACCATCCCTGGAGTAATGTTAGAGGTATCAACAGGACCATCCCTGGAGTAATGTTAGAGGTATCAACAGGACCCATCCCTGGAGTAATGACAGATAGAGGTATCAACAGGACCCATCCCTGGAGTAATGTTAGATAGAGGTATCAACAGGACCATCCCTGGAGTAATGTTAGAGGAATCAACAGGACCGATCCCTGGAGTAATGTTAGATAGAGGTATCAACAGGACCATCCCTGGAGTAATGTTAGAGGTACCAACAGGACCATCCCTGGAGTAATGTTAGATAGAGAGTATCAAGCAGGACCCATCCCTGGACTAATGTTAGATAGAGGTATCAACAGGACCATCCCTGGAGTAATGTCAGATAGAGGTATCAACAGGACCCATCCCTGGAGTAATGTTAGATAGAGGTATCAACAGGACCCATCCCTGGAGTAATGTTAGATAGAAGTATCAACAGGACCCATCACTGGAGTAATGTTAGATAGAGGTATCAACAGGACCCATCCCTGGAGTAATGTTAGGTAGAGGTATCAACAGGACCCATCACTGGAGTAATGTTAGATAGAGGTATCAACAGGACCCATCCCTTGAGTAATGTTAGATAGAGGTATCAACAGGACCATCCCTGGAGTAATGTTAGAGGTATCAACAGGACCATCCCTGGAGTAATGTTAGATAGAGGTATCAACAGGACCCATCCCTGGAGTAATGACAGATAGAGGTATCAACAGGACCCATCCCTGGAGTAATGTTAGATAGAGGTATCAACAGGACCATCCCTGGAGTAATGTAAGAGGTATCAACAGGACCATCCCTGGAGTAATGTTAGATAGAGGTACCAACAGGACCCATCCCTGGAGTAATGTTAGATAGAGGTATCAACAGGACCATCCCTGGAGTAATGTTAGATAGAGGTATCAACAGGACCATCCCTGGAGTAATGTTAGAGGTATCAACAGGACCATCCCTGGAGTAATGTTAGAGGTATCAACAGGACCCATCCCTGGAGTAATGTCAGATAGATTTATCAACAGGACCCATCCCTGGAATAATGTCAGATAGAGGTATCAACAGGACCCATCCCTGGAGTAATGTTAGAGGTACCAACAAGACCCATCCCTGGAGTAATGTTAGAGGTATCAACAGGACCCATCCCTGGAGTAATGTTAGATAGAGGTATCAACAGGACCCATCCCTGGAGTAATGTTAGATAGAGATATCAACAGGACCCATCCCTGGAGTAATGTTAGATAGAGGTACCAACAGAACCCATCCCTGGAGTAATGTCTGATAGAGGTATCAACAGGACCCATCCCTGGAGTAATGTTAGGGGTATCAACAGGACCATCCCTGGAGTAATGTTAGATAGAGGTATCAACAGGACCATCCCAGGAGTAACGTTAGATAGAGGTATCAACAGGACCCATCCCTGGAGTAATGTCAGATAGAGGTATTAACAGGACCCATCCCTGGAGTAATGTTAGATAGAGGTATCAACAGGACCCATCCCTGGAGTAATGTCAGATAGAGGTATCAACAGGATCCATCCCTGGAGTAATGTCAGATAGAGGTATCAACAGGACCCATCCCTGGAGTAATGTCAGATAGAGGTATCAACAGGATCCATCCCTGGAGTAATTTTAGATAGAGGTACCAACAGGACCCATCCCTGGAGTAATGTTAGATAGAGGTATCAACAGGACCCATCCCTGGAATAATGTTAGATAGAGGTATCAACAGGACCCATCCCTGGAGTAATGTTAGAGGTATCAACTGGACCCATCCCTGGAGTAATGTTAGATAGAGGTATCAACAGGACCATCCCTGGAGTAATGTAAGAGGTATCAACAGGACCATCCCTGGAGTAATGTTAGATAGAGGTACCAACAGGACCCATCCCTGGAGTAATGTTAGATAGAGGTATCAACAGGACCATCCCTGGAGTAATGTTAGATAGAGGTATCAACAGGACCATCCCTGGAGTAATGTTAGAGGTATCAACAGGACCATCCCTGGAGTAATGTTAGAGGTATCAACAGGACCCATCCCTGGAGTAATGTCAGATAGAGGTATCAACAGGACCCATCCCTGGAGTAATGTCTGATAGAGGTATCAACGGGACCCATCCCTGGAGTAATGTTAGGGGTATCAACAGGACCATCCCTGGAGTAATGTTAGATAGAGGTATCAACAGGACCATCCCTGGAGTAATGTTAGATAGAGGTATCAACAGGACCCATCCCTGGAGTAATGTCAGATAGAGGTATCAACAGGACCCATCCCTGGAGTAATGTTAGATAGAGGTATTCACAGGACCCATCCCTGGAGTAATGTTAGATAGAGGTACCAACAGGACCCATCCCTGGAGTAATGTCAGATAGAGGTATCAACAGGACCCATCCCTGGAGTAATGTTAGATAGAGGTATCAACAGGACCCATCCCTGGAGTAATGTTAGATAGAGGTATCAACAGGACCCATCACTGGAGTAATGTTAGATAGAGGTATCAACAGGACCCATCCCTGGAGTAATGTTAGGTAGAGGTATCAACAGGACCCATCACTGGAGTAATGTTAGATAGAGGTATCAACAGGACCCATCCCTGGAGTAATGTTAGATAGAGGTATCAACAGGACCATCCCTGGAGTAATGTTAGAGGTATCAACAGGACCATCCCTGGAGTAATGTTAGAGGTATCAACAGGACCCATCCCTGGAGTAATGACAGATAGAGGTATCAACAGGACCCATCCCTGGAGTAATGTTAGATAGAGGTATCAACAGGACCATCCCTGGAGTAATGTTAGAGGTATCAACAGGACCCATCCCTGGAGTAATGTTAGATAGAGGTATCAACAGGACCATCCCTGGAGTAATGTTAGAGGTATCAACAGGACCATCCCTGGAGTAATGTTAGATAGAGGTATCAACAGGACCCATCCCTGGAGTAATGACAGATAGAGGTATCAACAGGACCCATCCCTGGAGTAATGTTAGATAGAGGTATCAACAGGACCATCCCTGGAGTAATGTTAGAGGTGTCAACAGGACCCATCCCTGGAGTAATGTTAGATAGAGGTATCAACAGGACCATCCCTGGAGTAATGTTAGATAGAGGTACCAACAGGACCCATCCCTGGAGTAATGTTAGAGAGGTATCAACAGGACCCATCCCTGGAGTAATGTTAGAGGTATCAACAGGACCATCCCTGGAGTAATGTTAGAGGTATCAACAGGACCATCCCTGGAGTAATGACAGATAGAGGTATCAACAGGACCCATCCCTGGAGTAATGTTAGAAGTATCAACAGGACCATCCCTGGAGTAATGTTAGAGGTATCAACAGGACCATCCCTGGAATAATGTCAGATAGAGGTATCAACAGGACCATCCCTGGAGTAATGTTAGATGGAGGTATCAACAGGACCCATCCCTGGAGTAATGTCAGATAGAGGTATCAACAGGACCCATCCCTGGAGTAATGTTAGAGGTATCAACAGGACCCATCCCTGGAGTAATGTCAGATAGAGGTATCAACAGGACCATCCCTGGAGTAATGTTAGATAGAGGTATCAACAGGACCCATCCCTGGAGTAATGTTAGAGGTATCAACAGGACCCATCCCTGGAGTAATGCTAGATAGAGATATCAACAGGACCCATCCCTGGAGTAATGTTAGATAGAGGTACCAACAGAACCCATCCCTGGAGTAATGTCTGATAGAGGTATCAACAGGACCCATCCCTGGAGTAATGTTAGGGGTATCAACAGGACCATCCCTGGAGTAATGTTAGATAGAGGTATCAACAGGACAATCCCTGGAGTAACGTTAGATAGAGGTATCAACAGGACCCATCCCTGGAGTAATGTCAGATAGAGGTATCAACAGGACCCATCCCTGAGTAATGTTAGATAGAGGTATCAACAGGACCCCATCCCTGGAGTAATGTTAGATAGAGGTATCAACAGGACCCATCCCTGGAGTAATGTTAGATAGAGGTATCAACAGGACCCATCCCTGGAGTAATGTTAGATAGAGGTATCAACAGGACCCATCCCTGGAGTAATGTTAGATAGAGGTATCAACAGGACCCATCCTGGAGTAATGTTAGAGGTATCAACAGGACCCATCCTGGAGTAATGTTAGATAGAGGTATCAACAGGACCCATCCCTGGAGTAATGTTAGATAGAGGTATCAACAGGACCCATCCCTGGAGTAATGTTAGATAGAGGTATCAACAGGACCATCCCTGGAGTAATGTCAGATAGAGGTATCAACAGGACCCATCCCTGGAGTAATGTTAGATAGAGGTATCAACAGGACCCATCCCTGGAGTAATGTTAGATAGAGGTATCAACAGGACCATCCCTGGAGTAATGTTAGATAGAGGTATCAACAGGACCATCCCTGGAGTAATGTTAGATAGAGGTATCAACAGGACCCATCCCTGAGTAATGTTAGATAGAGGTATCAACAGGACCCATCCCTGGAGTAATGTTAGATAGAGGTATCAACAGGACCATCCCTGGAGTAATGTTAGATAGAGGTATCAACAGGACCCATCCCTGGAGTAATGTTAGATAGAGGTACCAACAGGACCATCCCTGGAGTAATGTTAGATAGAGGTATCAACAGGACCATCCCTGGAGTAATGTTAGATAGAGAGTATCAACAGGACCATCCTGGAGTAATGTTGAGATAAAGGTATCAGCAGGACCCATCCCTGGAGTAATGTTAGAGAGAGTATCAACAGGACCCATCCTGGAGTAATGTTAGATAGAGGTATCAACAGCAGGACCCATCCCTGGAGTAATGTTAGATAGAGGTATCAACAGGACCCATCCCTGGAGTAATGTTAGAGGTATCAACAGGACCCATCCTGGAGTAATGTTAGAGGTATCAACAGGACCCATCCCTGGTAATGTTGAATGTTAGAGGTATCAACAGGACCCATCCCTGGAGTAATGTTAGATAGAGGTATCAACAGGACCATCCCTGGAGTAATGTTAGATAGAGGTATCAACAGGACCCATCCCTGGAGTAATGTTAGATAGAGGTATCAACAGGACCATCCCTGGAGTAATGTTAGATAGAGGTATCAACAGGACCCATCCTGGAGTAATGTTAGATAGAGGTATCAACAGGACCCATCCCTGGAGTAATGTCAGATAGAGAGTATCAACAGGACCCATCCCTGGAGTAATGTTAGATAGAGGCATCAACAGGACCCATCCTAGAATGTGATCAACAGGACCATCCCAGATGTTAGGTATCAACAGGACCCATCCTGGAGTAATGTAGATAGAGGTCAACAGGACCCATCCCTGGAGTAATGTTAGATAGAGGTATCAACAGACCCATCCTGGAGTAATGTTAGAGAGGGTATCAACAGGACCCATCCCTGGAGTAATGTTAGATAGAGGTATCAACAGGACCATCCCTGGAGTAATGTATCAACAGGACCATCCCATCCCTGGAGTAATGTTAGAGGTATCAACAGGACCATCCCTGGAGTAATGTTGAATAGAGGTATCAACAGGACCCATCCTGGAGTAATGTTAGATAGAGGTATCAACAGGACCCATCCCTGGAGTAATGTTAGATAGAGGTATCAACAGGACCCATCCTGGGTAATGTTAGATAGAGGTATCAACAGGACCCATCCCTGGAGTAATGTTAGATAGAGGTATCAACAGGACCCATCCCTGGAGTAATGTTGAGATAGGTATCAACAGGACCCATCCTGGAGTAATGTTAGAGGTA
>CM059795.1:2146541-2177005 GCA_030435695.1 Brachymystax lenok tsinlingensis | reverse complement strand
GTAATGTTAGAGGTATCAACAGGACCCATCCCTGGAGTAATGTTAGATAGAGTATCAACAGGACCCATCCCTGGAGTAATGTTAGATAGAGGTATCAACAGGACCCATCCCTGGAGTAATGTTAGATAGAGGTATCAACAGGACCCATCCCTGGAGTAATGTTAGATAGAGGTATCAACAGGACCCATCCCTGGAGTAATGTTAGATAGAGGTATCCAACAGGACCCATCCCTGGAGTAATGTTAGATAGAGGTATCAACAGGACCCATCCCTGGAGTAATGTTAGATAGAGGTATCAACAGGACCCATCCCTGGAGTAATGTTAGATAGAGGTATCAACAGGACCATCCCTGGAGTAATGTTAGATAGAGGTATCAACAGGACCCATCCCTGGAGTAATGTTAGATAGAGGTATCAACAGGACCCATCCCTGGAGTAATGTTAGATAGAGGTATCAACAGGACCCATCCCTGGAGTAATGTTAGATAGAGGTATCAACAGGACCCATCCCTGGAGTAATGTTAGATAGAGGTACCAACAGGACCATCCCTGGAGTAATGTTAGATAGAGGTATCAACAGGACCCATCCCTGGAGTAATGTTAGAGGTATCAACAGGACCCATCCCTGGAGTAATGTTAGATAGAGGTATCAACAGGACCCATCCCTGGAGTAATGTTAGATAGGTATCCAACAGGACCCATCCCTGGAGTAATGTTAGATAGAGGTACCAACAGGACCCATCCCTGGAGTAATGTTAGATAGAGGTATCAACAGGACCCATCCCTGGAGTAATGTTAGATAGAGGTATCAACAGGACCCATCCCTGGAGTAATGTTAGATAGAGGTATCCAACAGGACCCATCCCTGGAGTAATGTTAGATAGAGGTACCAACAGGACCCATCCCTGGAGTAATGTTAGATAGAGGTATCAACAGGACCCATCCCTGGAGTAATGTTAGATAGAGGTATCAACAGGACCCATCCCTGGAGTAATGTTAGATAGAGGTATCAACAGGACCCATCCCTGGAGTAATGTTAGATAGAGGTATCAACAGGACCCATCCCTGGAGTAATGTTAGATAGAGGTATCAACAGGACCCATCCCTGGAGTAATGTTAGATAGAGGTATCAACAGGACCATCCCTGGAGTAATGTTAGATAGAGGTATCAACAGGACCCATCCCTGGAGTAATGTTAGATAGAGGTATCAACAGGACCCATCCCTGGAGTAATGTTAGATAGAGGTATCAACAGGACCCATCCCTGGAGTAATGTTAGATAGAGGTATCAACAGGACCCATCCCTGGAGTAATGTTAGATAGAGGTATCAACAGGACCCATCCCTGGAGTAATGTTAGATAGAGGTATCAACAGGACCCATCCCTGGAGTAATGTTAGATAGAGGTATCAACAGGACCCATCCCTGGAGTAATGTTAGATAGAGGTATCAACAGGACCCATCCCTGGAGTAATGTTAGATAGAGGTATCAACAGGACCATCCCTGGAGTAATGTTAGATAGAGGTATCAACAGGACCCATCCCTGGAGTAATGTTAGATAGAGTATCAACAGGACCCATCCCTGGAGTAATGTTAGATAGAGGTATCAACAGGACCCATCCCTGGAGTAATGTTAGATAGAGGTATCAACAGGACCCATCCCTGGAGTAATGTTAGATAGAGGTATCAACAGGACCCATCCCTGGAGTAATGTTAGATAGAGGTATCCAACAGGACCCATCCCTGGAGTAATGTTAGATAGAGGTATCAACAGGACCCATCCCTGGAGTAATGTTAGATAGAGGTATCAACAGGACCCATCCCTGGAGTAATGTTAGATAGAGGTATCAACAGGACCCATCCCTGGAGTAATGTTAGAGGTATCAACAGGACCCATCTCTGGAGTAATGTTAGAGGTATCAACAGGACCCATCCCTGGAGTAATGTTAGATAGAGGTCCCAACAGGACCCATCCCTGGAGTAATGTTAGATAGAGGTATCAACAGGACCCATCCCTGGAGTAATGTTAGAGGTATCAACAGGACCATCCCTGGAGTAATGTCAGATAGAGGTATCAACAGGACCCATCCCTGGAGTAATGTTAGATAGAGGTACCAACAGGACCATCCCTGGAGTAATGTTAGATAGAGGTATCAACAGGACCATCCCTGGAGTAATGTTAGATAGAGGTATCAACAGGACCCATCCCTGGAGTAATGTTAGATAGAGGTATCAACAGGACCCATCCCTGGAGTAATGTCAGATAGAGGTATCAACAGGACCCATCCCTGGAGTAATGTTAGATAGAGGTATCAACAGGACCATCCCTGGAGTAATGTTAGATAGAGGTATCAACAGGACCCATCCCTGGAGTAATGTTAGATAGAGGTATCAACAGGACCCATCCCTGGAGTAATGTTAGATAGAGGTATCAACAGGACCCATCCCTGGAGTAATGATAGAGGTATCAACAGGACCCATCCCTGGAGTAATGTTAGATAGAGGTATCAACAGGACCCATCCCTGGAGTAATGTTAGATAGAGGTATCAACAGGACCCATCCCTGGAGTAATGTTAGATAGAGGTATCAACAGGACCCATCCCTGGAGTAATGTTAGATAGAGGTATCAACAGGACCATCCCTGGAGTAATGTTAGATAGAGGTATCAACAGGACCATCCCTGGAGTAATGTTAGATAGAGGTACCAACAGGACCCATCCCTGGAGTAATGTTAGATAGAGGTATCAACAGGACCCATCCCTGGAGTAATGTTAGATAGAGGTACCAACAGGACCCATCCCTGGAGTAATGTCAGATAGAGGTATCAACAGGACCATCCCTGGAGTAATGTTAGATAGAGGTACCAACAGGACCCATCCCTGGAGTAATGTTAGGTAGAGGTACCAACAGGACCATCCCTGGAGTAATGTTAGATAGAGGTACCAACAGGACCCATCCCTGGAGTAATGTTAAATAGAGGTACCAACAGGACCCATCCCTGGAGTAATGTTAGATAGAGGTATCAACAGGACCATCCCTGGAGTAATGTCTGATAGAGGTATCAACAGGACCCATCCCTGGAGTAATGTCAGATAGAGGTATCAACAGGACCATCCCTGGAGTAATGTTAGAGGTATCAACAGGACCCATCCCTGGAGTAATGTTAGAGGTTTCAACAGGACCCATCCCTGGAGTAATGGTAGATAGAGGTACCAACAGGACCATCCCTGGAGTAATGTTAGATAGAGGTATCAACAGGACCATCCCTGGAGTAATGTTAGAGGTATCAACAGGACCCATCCCTGGAGTAATGTTAGAGAGGTATCAACAGGACCCATCCCTGGAGTAATGTTAGAGGTATCAACAGGACCCATCCCTGGAGTAATGTTAGAGGTATCAACAGGACCCATCCCTGGAGTAATGTTAGATAGAGGTATCAACAGGACCCATCCCTGGAGTAATGTTAGATAGAGGTACCAACAGGACCCATCCCTGTAGTAATGTTAGATAGATGTATCAACAGGACCATCCCTGGAGTAATGTTAGATAGAGGTATCAACAGGACCCATCCCTGGAGTAATGTTAGATAGAGGTATCAACAGGACCCATCTCTGGAGTAATGTTAGAGGTATCAACAGGACCCATCCCTGGAGTAATGTTAGATAGAGGTCCCAACAGGACCCATCCCTGGAGTAATGTTAGATAGAGGTATCAACAGGACCCATCCCTGGAGTAATGTTAGAGGTATCAACAGGACCATCCCTGGAGTAATGTCAGATAGAGGTATCAACAGGACCCATCCCTGGAGTAATGTTAGATAGAGGTACCAACAGGACCATCCCTGGAGTAATGTTAGATAGAGGTATCAACAGGACCATCCCTGGAGTAATGTTAGATAGAGGTATCAACAGGACCCATCCCTGGAGTAATGTTAGATAGAGGTACCAACAGGACCATCCCTGGAGTAATGTTAGATAGAGGTATCAACAGGACCCATCCCTGGAGTAATGTTAGATAGAGGTATCAACAGGACCATCCCTGGAGTAATGTTAGATAGAGGTACCAACAGGACCCATCCCTGGAGTAATGTTAGATAGAGGTATCAACAGGACCCATCCCTGGAGTAATGTCAGATAGAGGTATCAACAGGACCCATCCCTGGAGTAATGTTAAGAGGAATCAACAGGACCCATCCCTGGAGTAATGTTAGAGTTATCAACAGGACCCATCCCTGGAGTAATGTTAGAGGTATCAACAGGACCCATCCCTGGAGTAATGTTAGAGGTATCAACAGGACCCATCCCTGGAGTAATGTTAGATAGGTATATCAACAGGACCCATCCTGAGTAATGTTAGATAGAGGTATCAACAGGACCCATCCCTGGAGTAATGTTAGATAGATCCGGACCCATCCCTGGAGTAATGTTAGAGGTATCAACAGGACCCATCCCTGGAGTAATGTTAGATAGAGGTATCAACAGAACCCATCCCTGGAGTAATGTTAGAGGTATCAACAGGACCCATCCCTGGAGTCAACAGGACCCATCCCTGGAGTAATGTTAGATAGAGGTATCAACAGGACCCATCACAACAGGACCATCCTGGAGTAATGTTAGATAGAGGTATCAACAGGACCCATCCCTGGAGTAATGTTAGATAGAGGTATCCAACAGGACCATCCCTGGAGTAATGTTAGATAGAGGTATCAACAGGACCATCCCTGGAGTAATGTTAGATAGAGGTATCAACAGGACCATCCCTGGAGTAATGTTAGATAGAGGTATCCAACAGGACCCATCCCTGGAGTAATGTTAGATAGAGGTATCAACAGGACCCATCCCTGGAGTAATGTTAGATAGAGTATCAACAGGACCCATCCCTGGAGTAATGTTAGAGGTATCAACAGGACCCATCCTGGAGTAATGTTAGAGGGTATCAACAGGACCCATCCCTGGAGTAATGTTAGAGGTATCAACAGGACCATCCCTGGAGTAATGTTAGATAGAGGTATCAACAGGACCCATCCCTGGAGTAATGTTAGAGGTATCAACAGGACCCATCTCTGGAGTAATGTTAGAGGTATCAACAGGACCCATCCCTGGAGTAATGTTAGATAGAGGTCCCAACAGGACCCATCCCTGGAGTAATGTTAGATAGAGGTATCAACAGGACCCATCCCTGGAGTAATGTTAGATAGAGGTATCAACAGGACCCATCCCTGGAGTAATGTTAGATAGAGGTACCAACAGGACCATCCCTGGAGTAATGTTAGATAGAGGTATCAACAGGACCCATCCCTGGAGTAATGTCAGATAGAGGTATCAACAGGACCCATCCCTGGAGTAATGTTAAGGGAATCAACAGGACCCATCACCTGGAGTAATGTTAGAGTTATCAACAGGACCATCCCTGGAGTAATGTTAGAGGTATCAACAGGACCCATCCCTGGAGTAATGTTAGATAGAGGTATCAACAGGACCCATCCCTGGAGTAATGTTAGAGGTATCAACAGGACCATCCCTGGAGTAATGTCAGATAGAGGTATCAACAGGACCCATCCCTGGAGTAATGTTAGATAGAGGTACCAACAGGACCATCCCTGGAGTAATGTTAGATAGAGGTATCAACAGGACCATCCCTGGAGTAATGTTAGATAGAGGTATCAACAGGACCCATCCCTGGAGTAATGTTAGATAGAGGTATCAACAGGACCCATCCCTGGAGTAATGTCAGATAGAGGTATCAACAGGACCCATCCCTGGAGTAATGTTAGAGGTATCAACAGGACCATCCCTGGAGTAATGTTAGGGGTATCAACAGGACCCATCCCTGGAGTAATGTTAGATAGAGGTATCAACAGGACCATCCCTGGAGTAATGTTAGATAGAGGTATCAACAGGACCCATCCCTGGAGTAATGTTAGAGGTACCAACAGGACCCATCCCTGGAGTAATGATAGAGGTATCAACAGGACCCATCCCTGGAGTAATGTTAGATAGAGGTATCAACAGGACCCATCCCTGGAGTAATGTTAGATAGAGGTATCAACAGGACCCATCCCTGGAGTAATGTTAGATAGAGGTATCAACAGGACCATCCCTGGAGTAATGTTAGATAGAGGTATCAACAGGACCATCCCTGGAGTAATGTTAGATAGAGGTACCAACAGGATCCATCCCTGGAGTAATGTTAGATAGAGGTACCAACAGGACCATCCCTGGAGTAATGTTAGATAGAGGTACCAACAGGACCCATCCCTGTAGTAATGTTAAATAGAGGTACCAACAGGACCCATCCCTGGAGTAATGTTAGATAGAGGTATCAACAGGACCATCCCTGGAGTAATGTCTGATAGAGGTATCAACAGGACCCATCCCTGGAGTAATGTCAGATAGAGGTATCAACAGGACCATCCCTGGAGTAATGTTAGAGGTATCAACAGGACCCATCCCTGGAGTAATGTTAGAGGTATCAACAGGACCCATCCCTGGAGTAATGGTAGATAGAGGTACCAACAGGACCATCCCTGGAGTAATGTCAGATAGAGGTATCAACAGGACCATCCCTGGAGTAATGTTAGAGGTATCAACAGGACCCATCCCTGGAGTAATGTTAGAGGTATCAACAGGACCCATCCCTGGAGTAATGTTAGAGGTATCAACAGGACCCATCCCTGGAGTAATGTTAGAGGTATCAACAGGACCCATCCCTGGAGTAATGTTAGATAGAGGTATCAACAGGACCCATCCCTGGAGTAATGTTAGATAGAGGTACCAACAGGACCCATCCCTGGAGTAATGTTAGATAGAGGTATCAACAGGACCCATCCCTGGAGTAATGTTAGATAGAGGTCCCAACAGGACCCATCCCTGGAGTAATGTTAGATAGAGGTATCAACAGGACCCATCCCTGGAGTAATGTTAGAGGTATCAACAGGACCATCTCTGGAGTAATGTCAGATAGAGGTATCAACAGGACCCATCCCTGGAGTAATGTTAGATAGAGGTACCAACAGGACCATCCCTGGAGTAATGTTAGATAGAGGTATCAACAGGACCATCCCTGGAGTAATGTTAGATAGAGGTATCAACAGGACCCATCCCTGGAGTAATGTTAGATAGAGGTACCAACAGGACCATCCCTGGAGTAATGTTAGATAGAGGTATCAACAGGACCCATCCCTGGAGTAATGTTAGATAGAGGTATCAACAGGACCATCCCTGGAGTAATGTTAGATAGAGGTACCAACAGGACCATCCCTGGAGTAATGTTAGATAGAGGTATCAACAGGACCCATCCCTGGAGTAATGTCAGATAGAGGTATCAACAGGACCCATCCCTGGAGTAATGTTAGGAGGTATCAACAGGACCCATCCCTGGAGTAATGTTAGAGTTATCAACAGGACCATCCCTGGAGTAATGTTAGAGGTATCAACAGGACCCATCCCTGGAGTAATGTTAGAGGTATCAACAGGACCCATCCCTGGAGTAATGTTAGAGGTATCAACAGGACCCATCCCTGGAGTAATGTTAGAGGTATCAACAGGACCCATCCCTGGAGTAATGTTAGATAGAGGTATCAACAGAACCCATCCCTGGAGTAATGTTAGATAGAGGTACCAACAGGACCCATCCCTGGAGTAATGTTAGATAGAGGTATCAACAGGACCCATCCCTGGAGTAATGTTAGAGGTATCAACAGGACCATCCCTGGAGTAATGTTAGATAGAGGTATCAACAGGACCCATCCCTGGAGTAATGTTAGAGGTATCAACAGGACCCATCTCTGGAGTAATGTTAGAGGTATCAACAGGACCCATCCCTGGAGTAATGTTAGATAGAGGTCCCAACAGGACCCATCCCTGGAGTAATGTTAGATAGAGGTATCAACAGGACCCATCCCTGGAGTAATGTTAGAGGTATCAACAGGACCATCCCTGGAGTAATGTCAGATAGAGGTATCAACAGGACCCATCCCTGGAGTAATGTTAGATAGAGGTACCAACAGGACCATCCCTGGAGTAATGTTAGATAGAGGTATCAACAGGACCATCCCTGGAGTAATGTTAGATAGAGGTATCAACAGGACCCATCCCTGGAGTAATGTTAGATAGAGGTATCAACAGGACCCATCCCTGGAGTAATGTCAGATAGAGGTATCAACAGGACCCATCCCTGGAGTAATGTTAGGGGTATCAACAGGACCATCCCTGGAGTAATGTTAGGGTATCAACAGGACCCATCCCTGGAGTAATGTTAGATAGAGGTATCAACAGGACCCATCCCTGGAGTAATGTTAGAGGTACCAACAGGACCCATCCCTGGAGTAATGATAGAGGTATCAACAGGACCCATCCCTGGAGTAATGTTAGATAGAGGTATCAACAGGACCCATCCCTGGAGTAATGTTAGATAGAGGTATCAACAGGACCCATCCCTGGAGTAATGTTAGATAGAGGTATCAACAGGACCATCCCTGGAGTAATGTTAGATAGAGGTATCAACAGGACCATCCCTGGAGTAATGTTAGATAGAGGTACCAACAGGACCATCCCTGGAGTAATGTTAGATAGAGGTATCAACAGGACCCATCCCTGGAGTAATGTTAGATAGAGGTACCAACAGGACCCATCCCTGGAGTAATGTCAGATAGAGGTATCAACAGGACCATCCCTGGAGTAATGTTAGATAGAGGTACCAACAGGACCCATCCCTGGAGTAATGTTAGGTAGAGGTACCAACAGGACCATCCCTGGAGTAATGTTAGATAGAGGTACCAACAGGATCCATCCCTGGAGTAATGTTAGATAGAGGTACCAACAGGACCATCCCTGGAGTAATGTTAGATAGAGGTACCAACAGGACCCATCCCTGGAGTAATGTTAAATAGAGGTACCAACAGGACCCATCCCTGGAGTAATGTTAGATAGAGGTATCAACAGGACCATCCCTGGAGTAATGTCTGATAGAGGTATCAACAGGACCCATCCCTGGAGTAATGTCAGATAGAGGTATCAACAGGACCATCCCTGGAGTAATGTTAGATAGAGGTATCAACAGGACCCATCCCTGGAGTAATGTTAGAGGTATCAACAGGACCCATCCCTGGAGTAATGGTAGATAGAGGTACCAACAGGACCATCCCTGGAGTAATGTTAGATAGAGGTATCAACAGGACCATCCCTGGAGTAATGTTAGAGGTATCAACAGGACCCATCCCTGGAGTAATGTTAGAGGTATCAACAGGACCATCCCTGGAGTAATGACAGATAGAGGTATCAACAGGACCCATCCCTGGAGTAATGTTAGATAGAGGTACCAACAGGACCCATCCCTGGAGTAATGTTAGAGGTATCAACAGGACCCATCCCTGGAGTAATGTTAGATAGAGGTACCAACAGGACCCATCCCTGGAGTAATGTTAGAGGTATCAACAGGACCATCCCTGGAGTAATGTTAGAGGTACCAACAGGACCCATCCCTGGAGTAATGTTAGGTAGAGGTACCAACAGGACCATCCCTGGAGTAATGTTAGATAGAGGTACCAACAGGACCCATCCCTGGAGTAATGTTAAATAGAGGTACCAACAGGACCCATCCCTGGAGTAATGTTAGATAGAGGTATCAACAGGACCATCCCTGGAGTAATGTCTGATAGAGGTATCAACAGGACCCATCCCTGGAGTAATGTCAGATAGAGGTATCAACAGGACCATCCCTGGAGTAATGTTAGAGGTATCAACAGGACCCATCCCTGGAGTAATGTTAGAGGTTTCAACAGGACCCATCCCTGGAGTAATGGTAGATAGAGGTACCAACAGGACCATCCCTGGAGTAATGTTAGATAGAGGTATCAACAGGACCATCCCTGGAGTAATGTTAGAGGTATCAACAGGACCCATCCCTGGAGTAATGTTAGAGGTATCAACAGGACCCATCCCTGGAGTAATGTTAGAGGTATCAACAGGACCCATCCCTGGAGTAATGTTAGAGGTATCAACAGGACCCATCCCTGGAGTAATGTTAGATAGAGGTATCAACAGGACCCATCCCTGGAGTAATGTTAGATAGAGGTACCAACAGGACCCATCCCTGTAGTAATGTTAGATAGATGTATCAACAGGACCATCCCTGGAGTAATGTTAGATAGAGGTATCAACAGGACCCATCCCTGGAGTAATGTTAGAGGTATCAACAGGACCCATCTCTGGAGTAATGTTAGAGGTATCAACAGGACCCATCCCTGGAGTAATGTTAGATAGAGGTCCCAACAGGACCCATCCCTGGAGTAATGTTAGATAGAGGTATCAACAGGACCCATCCCTGGAGTAATGTTAGAGGTATCAACAGGACCATCCCTGGAGTAATGTCAGATAGAGGTATCAACAGGACCCATCCCTGGAGTAATGTTAGATAGAGGTACCAACAGGACCATCCCTGGAGTAATGTTAGATAGAGGTATCAACAGGACCATCCCTGGAGTAATGTTAGATAGAGGTATCAACAGGACCCATCCCTGGAGTAATGTTAGATAGAGGTACCAACAGGACCATCCCTGGAGTAATGTTAGATAGAGGTATCAACAGGACCCATCCCTGGAGTAATGTTAGATAGAGGTATCAACAGGACCATCCCTGGAGTAATGTTAGATAGAGGTACCAACAGGACCATCCCTGGAGTAATGTTAGATAGAGGTATCAACAGGACCCATCCCTGGAGTAATGTCAGATAGAGGTATCAACAGGACCCATCCCTGGAGTAATGTTAAGGGAATCAACAGGACCCATCCCTGGAGTAATGTTAGAGTTATCAACAGGACCATCCCTGGAGTAATGTTAGAGGTATCAACAGGACCCATCCCTGGAGTAATGTTAGAGGTATCAACAGGACCCATCCCTGGAGTAATGTTAGAGGTATCAACAGGACCCATCCCTGGAGTAATGTTAGAGGTATCAACAGGACCCATCCCTGGAGTAATGTTAGATAGAGGTATCAACAGAACCCATCCCTGGAGTAATGTTAGATAGAGGTACCAACAGGACCCATCCCTGGAGTAATGTTAGATAGAGGTATCAACAGGACCCATCCCTGGAGTAATGTTAGAGGTATCAACAGGACCATCCCTGGAGTAATGTTAGATAGAGGTATCAACAGGACCCATCCCTGGAGTAATGTTAGAGGTATCAACAGGACCCATCTCTGGAGTAATGTTAGAGGTATCAACAGGACCATCCCTGGAGTAATGTTAGATAGAGGTATCAACAGGACCCATCCCTGGAGTAATGTTAGAGGTATCAACAGGACCCATCTCTGGAGTAATGTTAGAGGTATCAACAGGACCCATCCCTGGAGTAATGTTAGATAGAGGTCCCAACAGGACCCATCCCTGGAGTAATGTTAGATAGAGGTATCAACAGGACCCATCCCTGGAGTAATGTTAGAGGTATCAACAGGACCATCCCTGGAGTAATGTCAGATAGAGGTATCAACAGGACCCATCCCTGGAGTAATGTTAGATAGAGGTACCAACAGGACCATCCCTGGAGTAATGTTAGATAGAGGTATCAACAGGACCATCCCTGGAGTAATGTTAGATAGAGGTATCAACAGGACCCATCCCTGGAGTAATGTTAGATAGAGGTATC
The DNA here is from genome assembly GCA_030435695.1 of Brachymystax lenok tsinlingensis. Classification (NCBI taxonomy): domain Eukaryota; kingdom Metazoa; phylum Chordata; class Actinopteri; order Salmoniformes; family Salmonidae; genus Brachymystax; species Brachymystax lenok. Next base: position 2,165,359 of record CM059795.1, on the reverse strand, counting down.
AACAGGACCCATCCCTGGAGTAATGTCAGATAGAGGTATCAACAGGACCCATCCCTGGAGTAATGTTAGATAGAGGTATCAACAGGACCATCCCTGGAGTAATGTTAGATAGAGGTATCAACAGGACCCATCCCTGGAGTAATGTTAGATAGAGGTATCAACAGGACCCATCCCTGGAGTAATGTTAGATAGAGGTATCAACAGGACCCATCCCTGGAGTAATGTTAGAGGTATCAACAGGACCCATCCCTGGAGTAATGTTAGATAGAGGTATCAACAGGACCCATCCCTGGAGTAATGTTAGATAGAGGTATCAACAGGACCCATCCCTGGAGTAATGTTAGATAGAGGTATCAACAGGACCCATCCCTGGAGTAATGTTAGATAGAGGTATCAACAGGACCATCCCTGGAGTAATGTTAGATAGAGGTACCAACAGGACCCATCCCTGGAGTAATGTTAGATAGAGGTATCAACAGGACCCATCCCTGGAGTAATGTTAGATAGAGGTACCAACAGGACCCATCCCTGGAGTAATGTCAGATAGAGGTATCAACAGGACCCATCCCTGGAGTAATGTTAAATAGAGGTATCAACAGGACCCATCCCTGGAGTAATGTTAGGTAGAGGTACCAACAGGACCATCCCTGGAGTAATGTTAGATAGAGGTACCAACAGGATCCATCCCTGGAGTAATGTTAGATAGAGGTACCAACAGGACCATCCCTGGAGTAATGTTAGATAGAGGTACCAACAGGACCCATCCCTGGAGTAATGTTAAATAGAGGTACCAACAGGACCCATCCCTGGAGTAATGTTAGATAGAGGTATCAACAGGACCATCCCTGGAGTAATGTCTGATAGAGGTATCAACAGGACCCATCCCTGGAGTAATGTCAGATAGAGGTATCAACAGGACCATCCCTGGAGTAATGTTAGAGGTATCAACAGGACCCATCCCTGGAGTAATGTTAGAGGTATCAACAGGACCCATCCCTGGAGTAATGGTAGATAGAGGTACCAACAGGACCCATCCCTGGAGTAATGTTAGATAGAGGTACCAACAGGACCATCCCTGGAGTAATGTTAGATAGAGGTATCAACAGGACCCATCCCTGGAGTAATGTTAGATAGAGGTATCAACAGGACCCATCCCTGGAGTAATGACAGATAGAGGTATCAACAGGACCCATCCCTGGAGTAATGTTAGATAGAGGTACCAACAGGACCCATCCCTGGAGTAATGTTAGAGAGGTATCAACAGGACCCATCCCTGGAGTAATGTTAGATAGAGGTACCAACAGGACCCATCCCTGGAGTAATGTTAGATAGAGGTATCAACAGGACCATCCCTGGAGTAATGTTAGATAGAGTACCAACAGGACCCATCCCTGGAGTAATGTTAGGTAGAGGTACCAACAGGACCATCCCTGGAGTAATGTTAGATAGAGGTACCAACAGGACCCATCCCTGGAGTAATGTTAAATAGAGGTACCAACAGGACCCATCCCTGGAGTAATGTTAGATAGAGGTATCAACAGGACCATCCCTGGAGTAATGTCTGATAGAGGTATCAACAGGACCCATCCCTGGAGTAATGTCAGATAGAGGTATCAACAGGACCATCCCTGGAGTAATGTTAGAGGTATCAACAGGACCCATCCCTGGAGTAATGTTAGAGGTTTCAACAGGACCCATCCCTGGAGTAATGGTAGATAGAGGTACCAACAGGACCATCCCTGGAGTAATGTTAGATAGAGGTATCAACAGGACCCATCCCTGGAGTAATGTTAGAGGTATCAACAGGACCCATCCCTGGAGTAATGTTAGAGGTATCAACAGGACCCATCCCTGGAGTAATGTTAGAGGTATCAACAGGACCCATCCCTGGAGTAATGTTAGAGGTATCAACAGGACCCATCCCTGGAGTAATGTTAGATAGAGGTATCAACAGGACCCATCCCTGGAGTAATGTTAGATAGAGGTACCAACAGGACCCATCCCTGTAGTAATGTTAGATAGATGTATCAACAGGACCATCCCTGGAGTAATGTTAGATAGAGGTATCAACAGGACCCATCCCTGGAGTAATGTTAGAGGTATCAACAGGACCCATCTCTGGAGTAATGTTAGAGGTATCAACAGGACCCATCCCTGGAGTAATGTTAGATAGAGGTCCCAACAGGACCCATCCCTGGAGTAATGTTAGATAGAGGTATCAACAGGACCCATCCCTGGAGTAATGTTAGAGGTATCAACAGGACCATCCCTGGAGTAATGTCAGATAGAGGTATCAACAGGACCCATCCCTGGAGTAATGTTAGATAGAGGTACCAACAGGACCATCCCTGGAGTAATGTTAGATAGAGGTATCAACAGGACCATCCCTGGAGTAATGTTAGATAGAGGTATCAACAGGACCCATCCCTGGAGTAATGTTAGATAGAGGTACCAACAGGACCCATCCCTGGAGTAATGTTAGATAGAGGTATCAACAGGACCCATCCCTGGAGTAATGTTAGATAGAGGTATCAACAGGACCATCCCTGGAGTAATGTTAGATAGAGGTACCAACAGGACCATCCCTGGAGTAATGTTAGATAGAGGTATCAACAGGACCCATCCCTGGAGTAATGTCAGATAGAGGTATCAACAGGACCCATCCCTGGAGTAATGTTAAGGGAATCAACAGGACCCATCCATAGAGTAATGTTAGAGTTATCAACAGGACCATCCCTGGAGTAATGTTAGATAGAGGTATCAACAGGACCCATCCCTGGAGTAATGTTAGATAGAGGTATCAACAGGACCCATCCCTGGAGTAATGTTAGAGGTATCAACAGGACCCATCCCTGGAGTAATGTTAGATAGAGGTATCAACAGGACCCATCCCTGGAGTAATGTTAGATAGAGGTATCAACAGAACCCATCCCTGGAGTAATGTTAGATAGAGGTACCAACAGGACCCATCCCTGGAGTAATGTTAGATAGAGGTATCAACAGGACCCATCCCTGGAGTAATGTTAGAGGTATCAACAGGACCATCCCTGGAGTAATGTTAGATAGAGGTATCAACAGGACCCATCCCTGGAGTAATGTTAGAGGTATCAACAGGACCCATCTCTGGAGTAATGTTAGAGGTATCAACAGGACCCATCCCTGGAGTAATGTTAGATAGAGGTCCCAACAGGACCCATCCCTGGAGTAATGTTAGATAGAGGTATCAACAGGACCCATCCCTGGAGTAATGTTAGAGGTATCAACAGGACCATCCCTGGAGTAATGTCAGATAGAGGTATCAACAGGACCCATCCCTGGAGTAATGTTAGATAGAGGTACCAACAGGACCATCCCTGGAGTAATGTTAGATAGAGGTATCAACAGGACCATCCCTGGAGTAATGTTAGATAGAGGTATCAACAGGACCCATCCCTGGAGTAATGTTAGATAGAGGTATCAACAGGACCCATCCCTGGAGTAATGTCAGATAGAGGTATCAACAGGACCCATCCCTGGAGTAATGTTAGGGGTATCAACAGGACCATCCCTGGAGTAATGTTAGGGGTATCAACAGGACCCATCCCTGGAGTAATGTTAGATAGAGGTATCAACAGGACCATCCCTGGAGTAATGTTAGATAGAGGTATCAACAGGACCCATCCCTGGAGTAATGTTAGAGGTACCAACAGGACCCATCCCTGGAGTAATGATAGAGGTATCAACAGGACCCATCCCTGGAGTAATGTTAGATAGAGGTATCAACAGGACCCATCCCTGGAGTAATGTTAGATAGAGGTATCAACAGGACCCATCCCTGGAGTAATGTTAGATAGAGGTATCAACAGGACCATCCCTGGAGTAATGTTAGATAGAGGTATCAACAGGACCATCCCTGGAGTAATGTTAGATAGAGGTACCAACAGGATCCATCCCTGGAGTAATGTTAGATAGAGGTACCAACAGGACCATCCCTGGAGTAATGTTAGATAGAGGTACCAACAGGACCCATCCCTGGAGTAATGTTAAATAGAGGTACCAACAGGACCCATCCCTGGAGTAATGTTAGATAGAGGTATCAACAGGACCATCCCTGGAGTAATGTCTGATAGAGGTATCAACAGGACCCATCCCTGGAGTAATGTCAGATAGAGGTATCAACAGGACCATCCCTGGAGTAATGTTAGAGGTATCAACAGGACCCATCCCTGGAGTAATGTTAGAGGTATCAACAGGACCCATCCCTGGAGTAATGGTAGATAGAGGTACCAACAGGACCATCCCTGGAGTAATGTCAGATAGAGGTATCAACAGGACCATCCCTGGAGTAATGTTAGAGGTATCAACAGGACCCATCCCTGGAGTAATGTTAGAGGTATCAACAGGACCCATCCCTGGAGTAATGTTAGAGGTATCAACAGGACCCATCCCTGGAGTAATGTTAGAGGTATCAACAGGACCCATCCCTGGAGTAATGTTAGATAGAGGTATCAACAGGACCCATCCCTGGAGTAATGTTAGATAGAGGTACCAACAGGACCCATCCCTGGAGTAATGTTAGATAGAGGTATCAACAGGACCCATCCCTGGAGTAATGTTAGATAGAGGTCCCAACAGGACCCATCCCTGGAGTAATGTTAGATAGAGGTATCAACAGGACCCATCCCTGGAGTAATGTTAGAGGTATCAACAGGACCATCCCTGGAGTAATGTCAGATAGAGGTATCAACAGGACCCATCCCTGGAGTAATGTTAGATAGAGGTACCAACAGGACCATCCCTGGAGTAATGTTAGATAGAGGTATCAACAGGACCATCCCTGGAGTAATGTTAGATAGAGGTATCAACAGGACCCATCCCTGGAGTAATGTTAGATAGAGGTACCAACAGGACCATCCCTGGAGTAATGTTAGATAGAGGTATCAACAGGACCCATCCCTGGAGTAATGTTAGATAGAGGTATCAACAGGACCATCCCTGGAGTAATGTTAGATAGAGGTACCAACAGGACCATCCCTGGAGTAATGTTAGATAGAGGTATCAACAGGACCCATCCCTGGAGTAATGTCAGATAGAGGTATCAACAGGACCCATCCCTGGAGTAATGTTAGGGGTATCAACAGGACCCATCCCTGGAGTAATGTTAGAGTTATCAACAGGACCATCCCTGGAGTAATGTTAGAGGTATCAACAGGACCCATCCCTGGAGTAATGTTAGAGGTATCAACAGGACCCATCCCTGGAGTAATGTTAGAGGTATCAACAGGACCCATCCCTGGAGTAATGTTAGAGGTATCAACAGGACCCATCCCTGGAGTAATGTTAGATAGAGGTATCAACAGAACCCATCCCTGGAGTAATGTTAGATAGAGGTACCAACAGGACCCATCCCTGGAGTAATGTTAGATAGAGGTATCAACAGGACCCATCCCTGGAGTAATGTTAGAGGTATCAACAGGACCATCCCTGGAGTAATGTTAGATAGAGGTATCAACAGGACCCATCCCTGGAGTAATGTTAGAGGTATCAACAGGACCCATCTCTGGAGTAATGTTAGAGGTATCAACAGGACCCATCCCTGGAGTAATGTTAGATAGAGGTCCCAACAGGACCCATCCCTGGAGTAATGTTAGATAGAGGTATCAACAGGACCCATCCCTGGAGTAATGTTAGAGGTATCAACAGGACCATCCCTGGAGTAATGTCAGATAGAGGTATCAACAGGACCCATCCCTGGAGTAATGTTAGATAGAGGTACCAACAGGACCATCCCTGGAGTAATGTTAGATAGAGGTATCAACAGGACCATCCCTGGAGTAATGTTAGATAGAGGTATCAACAGGACCCATCCCTGGAGTAATGTTAGATAGAGGTATCAACAGGACCCATCCTGGAGTAATGTCAGATAGAGGTATCAACAGGACCCATCCCTGGAGTAATGTTAGGGGTATCAACAGGACCATCCCTGGAGTAATGTTAGGGGTATCAACAGGACCCATCCCTGGAGTAATGTTAGATAGAGGTATCAACAGGACCCATCCCTGGAGTAATGTTAGAGGTACCAACAGGACCCATCCCTGGAGTAATGATAGAGGTATCAACAGGACCCATCCCTGGAGTAATGTTAGATAGAGGTATCAACAGGACCCATCCCTGGAGTAATGTTAGATAGAGGTATCAACAGGACCCATCCCTGGAGTAATGTTAGATAGAGGTATCAACAGGACCATCCCTGGAGTAATGTTAGATAGAGGTATCAACAGGACCATCCCTGGAGTAATGTTAGATAGAGGTACCAACAGGACCATCCCTGGAGTAATGTTAGATAGAGGTATCAACAGGACCCATCCCTGGAGTAATGTTAGATAGAGGTACCAACAGGACCCATCCCTGGAGTAATGTCAGATAGAGGTATCAACAGGACCATCCCTGGAGTAATGTTAGAGGTACCAACAGGACCCATCCCTGGAGTAATGTTAGGTAGAGGTACCAACAGGACCATCCCTGGAGTAATGTTAGATAGAGGTACCAACAGGATCCATCCCTGGAGTAATGTTAGATAGAGGTACCAACAGGACCATCCCTGGAGTAATGTTAGATAGAGGTACCAACAGGACCCATCCCTGGAGTAATGTTAAATAGAGGTACCAACAGGACCCATCCCTGGAGTAATGTTAGATAGAGGTATCAACAGGACCATCCCTGGAGTAATGTCTGATAGAGGTATCAACAGGACCCATCCCTGGAGTAATGTCAGATAGAGGTATCAACAGGACCATCCCTGGAGTAATGTTAGAGGTATCAACAGGACCCATCCCTGGAGTAATGTTAGAGGTATCAACAGGACCCATCCCTGGAGTAATGGTAGATAGAGGTACCAACAGGACCATCCCTGGAGTAATGTTAGATAGAGGTATCAACAGGACCATCCCTGGAGTAATGTTAGAGGTATCAACAGGACCCATCCCTGGAGTAATGTTAGAGGTATCAACAGGACCCATCCCTGGAGTAATGTTAGATAGAGGTACCAACAGGACCCATCCCTGGAGTAATGTTAGAGGTATCAACAGGACCCATCCCTGGAGTAATGTTAGATAGAGGTATCAACAGGACCCATCCCTGGAGTAATGTTAGATAGAGGTACCAACAGGACCCATCCCTGGAGTAATGTTAGATAGAGGTATCAACAGGACCCATCCCTGGAGTAATGTTAGAGGTATCAACAGGACCATCCCTGGAGTAATGTTAGATAGAGGTATCAACAGGACCCATCCCTGGAGTAATGTTAGAGGTATCAACAGGACCCATCTCTGGAGTAATGTTAGAGGTATCAACAGGACCCATCCCTGGAGTAATGTTAGATAGAGGTCCCAACAGGACCCATCCCTGGAGTAATGTTAGATAGAGGTATCCAACAGGACCCATCCCTGGAGTAATGTTAGAGGTATCAACAGGACCATCCCTGGAGTAATGTCAGATAGAGGTATCAACAGGACCCATCCCTGGAGTAATGTTAGATAGAGGTCCCAACAGGACCCATCCCTGGAGTAATGTTAGATAGAGGTATCAACAGGACCCATCCCTGGAGTAATGTTAGAGGTATCAACAGGACCATCCCTGGAGTAATGTCAGATAGAGGTATCAACAGGACCCATCCCTGGAGTAATGTTAGATAGAGGTACCAACAGGACCATCCCTGGAGTAATGTTAGATAGAGGTATCAACAGGACCATCCCTGGAGTAATGTTAGATAGAGGTATCAACAGGACCCATCCCTGGAGTAATGTTAGATAGAGGTACCAACAGGACCATCCCTGGAGTAATGTTAGATAGAGGTATCAACAGGACCCATCCCTGGAGTAATGTTAGATAGAGGTATCAACAGGACCATCCCTGGAGTAATGTTAGATAGAGGTACCAACAGGACCATCCCTGGAGTAATGTTAGATAGAGGTATCAACAGGACCCATCCCTGGAGTAATGTCAGATAGAGGTATCAACAGGACCCATTCCTGGAGTAATGTTAAGGGAATCAACAGGACCCATCCCTGGAGTAATGTTAGAGTTATCAACAGGACCATCCCTGGAGTAATGTTAGAGGTATCAACAGGACCCATCCTGGAGTAATGTTAGAGGTATCAACAGGACCCATCCCTGGAGTAATGTTAGAGGTATCAACAGGACCCATCCCTGGAGTAATGTTAGAGGTATCAACAGGACCCATCCCTGGAGTAATGTTAGATAGAGGTATCAACAGAACCCATCCCTGGAGTAATGTTAGATAGAGGTACCAACAGGACCCATCCCTGGAGTAATGTTAGATAGAGGTATCAACAGGACCCATCCCTGGAGTAATGTTAGAGGTATCAACAGGACCATCCCTGGAGTAATGTTAGATAGAGGTATCAACAGGACCCATCCCTGGAGTAATGTTAGAGGTATCAACAGGACCCATCTCTGGAGTAATGTTAGAGGTATCAACAGGACCCATCCCTGGAGTAATGTTAGATAGAGGTCCCAACAGGACCCATCCCTGGAGTAATGTTAGATAGAGGTATCAACAGGACCCATCCCTGGAGTAATGTTAGAGGTATCAACAGGACCATCCCTGGAGTAATGTCAGATAGAGGTATCAACAGGACCCATCCTGGAGTAATGTTAGATAGAGGTACCAACAGGACCATCCCTGGAGTAATGTTAGATAGAGGTATCAACAGGACCATCCCTGGAGTAATGTTAGATAGAGGTATCAACAGGACCCATCCCTGGAGTAATGTTAGATAGAGGTATCAACAGGACCCATCCCTGGAGTAATGTCAGATAGAGGTATCAACAGGACCCATCCCTGGAGTAATGTTAGGGGTATCAACAGGACCATCCCTGGAGTAATGTTAGGGGTATCAACAGGACCCATCCCTGGAGTAATGTTAGATAGAGGTATCAACAGGACCATCCCTGGAGTAATGTTAGATAGAGGTATCAACAGGACCCATCCCTGGAGTAATGTTAGAGGTACCAACAGGACCCATCCCTGGAGTAATGATAGAGGTATCAACAGGACCCATCCCTGGAGTAATGTTAGATAGAGGTATCAACAGGACCCATCCCTGGAGTAATGTTAGATAGAGGTATCAACAGGACCCATCCCTGGAGTAATGTTAGATAGAGGTATCAACAGGACCATCCCTGGAGTAATGTTAGATAGAGGTATCAACAGGACCATCCCTGGAGTAATGTTAGATAGAGGTACCAACAGGATCCATCCCTGGAGTAATGTTAGATAGAGGTACCAACAGGACCATCCCTGGAGTAATGTTAGATAGAGGTACCAACAGGACCCATCCCTGTAGTAATGTTAAATAGAGGTACCAACAGGACCCATCCCTGGAGTAATGTTAGATAGAGGTATCAACAGGACCATCCCTGGAGTAATGTCTGATAGAGGTATCAACAGGACCCATCCCTGGAGTAATGTCAGATAGAGGTATCAACAGGACCATCCCTGGAGTAATGTTAGAGGTATCAACAGGACCCATCCCTGGAGTAATGTTAGAGGTATCAACAGGACCCATCCCTGGAGTAATGGTAGATAGAGGTACCAACAGGACCATCCCTGGAGTAATGTCAGATAGAGGTATCAACAGGACCATCCCTGGAGTAATGTTAGAGGTATCAACAGGACCCATCCCTGGAGTAATGTTAGAGGTATCAACAGGACCCATCCCTGGAGTAATGTTAGAGGTATCAACAGGACCCATCCCTGGAGTAATGTTAGAGGTATCAACAGGACCCATCCCTGGAGTAATGTTAGATAGAGGTATCAACAGGACCCATCCCTGGAGTAATGTTAGATAGAGGTACCAACAGGACCCATCCCTGGAGTAATGTTAGATAGAGGTATCAACAGGACCCATCCCTGGAGTAATGTTAGATAGAGGTCCCAACAGGACCCATCCCTGGAGTAATGTTAGATAGAGGTATCAACAGGACCCATCCCTGGAGTAATGTTAGAGGTATCAACAGGACCATCCCTGGAGTAATGTCAGATAGAGGTATCAACAGGACCCATCCCTGGAGTAATGTTAGATAGAGGTACCAACAGGACCATCCCTGGAGTAATGTTAGATAGAGGTATCAACAGGACCATCCCTGGAGTAATGTTAGATAGAGGTATCAACAGGACCCATCCCTGGAGTAATGTTAGATAGAGGTACCAACAGGACCATCCCTGGAGTAATGTTAGATAGAGGTATCAACAGGACCCATCCCTGGAGTAATGTTAGATAGAGGTATCAACAGGACCATCCCTGGAGTAATGTTAGATAGAGGTACCAACAGGACCATCCCTGGAGTAATGTTAGATAGAGGTATCAACAGGACCCATCCCTGGAGTAATGTCAGATAGAGGTATCAACAGGACCCATCCCTGGAGTAATGTTAGGGGTATCAACAGGACCCATCCCTGGAGTAATGTTAGAGTTATCAACAGGACCATCCCTGGAGTAATGTTAGAGGTATCAACAGGACCCATCCCTGGAGTAATGTTAGAGGTATCAACAGGACCCATCCCTGGAGTAATGTTAGAGGTATCAACAGGACCCATCCCTGGAGTAATGTTAGAGGTATCAACAGGACCCATCCCTGGAGTAATGTTAGATAGAGGTATCAACAGAACCCATCCCTGGAGTAATGTTAGATAGAGGTACCAACAGGACCCATCCCTGGAGTAATGTTAGATAGAGGTATCAACAGGACCCATCCCTGGAGTAATGTTAGAGGTATCAACAGGACCATCCCTGGAGTAATGTTAGATAGAGGTATCAACAGGACCCATCCCTGGAGTAATGTTAGAGGTATCAACAGGACCCATCTCTGGAGTAATGTTAGAGGTATCAACAGGACCCATCCCTGGAGTAATGTTAGATAGAGGTCCCAACAGGACCCATCCCTGGAGTAATGTTAGATAGAGGTATCAACAGGACCCATCCCTGGAGTAATGTTAGAGGTATCAACAGGACCATCCCTGGAGTAATGTCAGATAGAGGTATCAACAGGACCCATCCCTGGAGTAATGTTAGATAGAGGTACCAACAGGACCATCCCTGGAGTAATGTTAGATAGAGGTATCAACAGGACCATCCCTGGAGTAATGTTAGATAGAGGTATCAACAGGACCCATCCCTGGAGTAATGTTAGATAGAGGTATCAACAGGACCCATCCCTGGAGTAATGTCAGATAGAGGTATCAACAGGACCCATCCCTGGAGTAATGTTAGGGGTATCAACAGGACCATCCCTGGAGTAATGTTAGGGTATCAACAGGACCCATCCCTGGAGTAATGTTAGATAGAGGTATCAACAGGACCCATCCCTGGAGTAATGTTAGAGGTACCAACAGGACCCATCCCTGGAGTAATGATAGAGGTATCAACAGGACCCATCCCTGGAGTAATGTTAGATAGAGGTATCAACAGGACCCATCCCTGGAGTAATGTTAGATAGAGGTATCAACAGGACCCATCCCTGGAGTAATGTTAGATAGAGGTATCAACAGGACCATCCCTGGAGTAATGTTAGATAGAGGTATCAACAGGACCATCCCTGGAGTAATGTTAGATAGAGGTACCAACAGGACCATCCCTGGAGTAATGTTAGATAGAGGTATCAACAGGACCCATCCCTGGAGTAATGTTAGAGGTACCAACAGGACCCATCCCTGGAGTAATGTTAGAGGTACCAACAGGACCCATCCCTGGAGTAATGTTAGGTAGAGGTACCAACAGGACCATCCCTGGAGTAATGTTAGATAGAGGTACCAACAGGATCCATCCCTGGAGTAATGTTAGATAGAGGTACCAACAGGACCATCCCTGGAGTAATGTTAGATAGAGGTACCAACAGGACCCATCCCTGGAGTAATGTTAAATAGAGGTACCAACAGGACCCATCCCTGGAGTAATGTTAGATAGAGGTATCAACAGGACCATCCCTGGAGTAATGTCTGATAGAGGTATCAACAGGACCCATCCCTGGAGTAATGTCAGATAGAGGTATCAACAGGACCCATCCCTGGAGTAATGTTAGATAGAGGTATCAACAGGACCCATCCCTGGAGTAATGTTAGATAGAGGTACCAACAGGACCCATCCCTGGAGTAATGTTAGATAGAGGTATCAACAGGACCCATCCCTGGAGTAATGTTAGAGGTATCAACAGGACCCATCCCTGGAGTAATGTTAGAGGTATCAACAGGACCCATCCCTGGAGTAATGGTAGATAGAGGTACCAACAGGACCATCCCTGGAGTAATGTTAGATAGAGGTATCAACAGGACCATCCCTGGAGTAATGTTAGATAGAGGTATCAACAGGACCCATCCCTGGAGTAATGTTAGAGGTATCAACAGGACCATCCCTGGAGTAATGACAGATAGAGGTATCAACAGGACCCATCCCTGGAGTAATGTTAGATAGAGGTACCAACAGGACCCATCCCTGGAGTAATGTTAGATAGAGGTATCAACAGGACCCATCCCTGGAGTAATGTTAGATAGAGGTACCAACAGGACCCATCCCTGGAGTAATGTTAGATAGAGGTATCAACAGGACCATCCCTGGAGTAATGTTAGAGAGGTATCCAACAGGACCCATCCCTGGAGTAATGTTAGATAGAGGTACCAACAGGACCATCCCTGGAGTAATGTTAGATAGAGGTACCAACAGGACCCATCCCTGGAGTAATGTTAGATAGAGGTACCAACAGGACCCATCCCTGGAGTAATGTTAGATAGAGGTATCAACAGAACCCATCCCTGGAGTAATGTCTGATAGAGGTATCAACAGGACCCATCCCTGGAGTAATGTCAGATAGAGGTATCAACAGGACCCATCCCTGGAGTAATGTTAGAGGTATCAACAGGACCCATCCCTGGAGTAATGTTAGAGGTATCAACAGGACCCATCCCTGGAGTAATGTTAGATAGAGGTATCAACAGGACCATCCCTGGAGTAATGTTAGATAGAGGTATCAACAGGACCATCCCTGGAGTAATGTTAGAGGTATCAACAGGACCCATCCCTGGAGTAATGTTAGAGGTATCAACAGGACCCATCCCTGGAGTAATGTTAGAGGTATCAACAGGACCCATCCCTGGAGTAATGTTAGAGGTATCAACAGGACCCATCCCTGGAGTAATGTTAGATAGAGGTATCAACAGGACCCATCCCTGGAGTAATGTTAGATAGAGGTACCAACAGGACCCATCCCTGGAGTAATGTTAGATAGAGGTATCAACAGGACCATCCCTGGAGTAATGTTAGATAGAGGTATCAACAGGACCCATCCTGGAGTAATGTTAGAGGTATCAACAGGACCCATCTCTGGAGTAATGTTAGAGGTATCAACAGGACCCATCCTGGAGTAATGTTAGATAGAGGTCCCAACAGGACCCATCCCTGGAGTAATGTTAGATAGAGGTATCAACAGGACCCATCCCTGGAGTAATGTTAGAGGTATCAACAGGACCATCCCTGGAGTAATGTCAGATAGAGGTATCAACAGGACCCATCCCTGGAGTAATGTTAGATAGAGGTACCAACAGGACCCATCCCTGGAGTAATGTTAGATAGAGGTACCAACAGGACCCATCCCTGGAGTAATGTTAGATAGAGGTATCAACAGGACCATCCCTGGAGTAATGTCTGATAGAGGTATCAACAGGACCCATCCCTGGAGTAATGTCAGATAGAGGTATCAACAGGACCATCCCTGGAGTAATGTTAGAGGTATCAACAGGACCCATCCCTGGAGTAATGTTAGAGGTATCAACAGGACCCATCCCTGGAGTAATGGTAGATAGAGGTACCAACAGGACCATCCCTGGAGTAATGTCAGATAGAGGTATCAACAGGACCATCCCTGGAGTAATGTTAGAGGTATCAACAGGACCCATCCCTGGAGTAATGTTAGAGGTATCAACAGGACCCATCCCTGGAGTAATGTTAGAGGTATCAACAGGACCCATCCCTGGAGTAATGTTAGAGGTATCAACAGGACCCATCCCTGGAGTAATGTTAGATAGAGGTATCAACAGGACCCATCCCTGGAGTAATGTTAGATAGAGGTACCAACAGGACCCATCCCTGGAGTAATGTTAGATAGAGGTATCAACAGGACCCATCCCTGGAGTAATGTTAGATAGAGGTCCCAACAGGACCCATCCCTGGAGTAATGTTAGATAGAGGTATCAACAGGACCCATCCCTGGAGTAATGTTAGAGGTATCAACAGGACCATCCCTGGAGTAATGTCAGATAGAGGTATCAACAGGACCCATCCCTGGAGTAATGTTAGATAGAGGTACCAACAGGACCATCCCTGGAGTAATGTTAGATAGAGGTATCAACAGGACCATCCCTGGAGTAATGTTAGATAGAGGTATCAACAGGACCCATCCCTGGAGTAATGTTAGATAGAGGTACCAACAGGACCATCCCTGGAGTAATGTTAGATAGAGGTATCAACAGGACCCATCCCTGGAGTAATGTTAGATAGAGGTATCAACAGGACCATCCCTGGAGTAATGTTAGATAGAGGTACCAACAGGACCATCCCTGGAGTAATGTTAGATAGAGGTATCAACAGGACCCATCCCTGGAGTAATGTCAGATAGAGGTATCAACAGGACCCATCCCTGGAGTAATGTTAGAGGTATCAACAGGACCCATCCCTGGAGTAATGTTAGAGTTATCAACAGGACCATCCCTGGAGTAATGTTAGAGGTATCAACAGGACCCATCCCTGGAGTAATGTTAGAGGTATCAACAGGACCCATCCCTGGAGTAATGTTAGAGGTATCAACAGGACCCATCCCTGGAGTAATGTTAGAGGTATCAACAGGACCCATCCCTGGAGTAATGTTAGATAGAGGTATCAACAGAACCCATCCCTGGAGTAATGTTAGATAGAGGTACCAACAGGACCCATCCCTGGAGTAATGTTAGATAGAGGTATCAACAGGACCCATCCCTGGAGTAATGTTAGAGGTATCAACAGGACCATCCCTGGAGTAATGTTAGATAGAGGTATCAACAGGACCCATCCCTGGAGTAATGTTAGAGGTATCAACAGGACCCATCTCTGGAGTAATGTTAGAGGTATCAACAGGACCCATCCCTGGAGTAATGTTAGATAGAGGTCCCAACAGGACCCATCCCTGGAGTAATGTTAGATAGAGGTATCAACAGGACCCATCCCTGGAGTAATGTTAGAGGTATCAACAGGACCATCCCTGGAGTAATGTCAGATAGAGGTATCAACAGGACCCATCCCTGGAGTAATGTTAGATAGAGGTACCAACAGGACCATCCCTGGAGTAATGTTAGATAGAGGTATCAACAGGACCATCCCTGGAGTAATGTTAGATAGAGGTATCAACAGGACCCATCCCTGGAGTAATGTTAGATAGAGGTATCAACAGGACCCATCCCTGGAGTAATGTCAGATAGAGGTATCAACAGGACCCATCCCTGGAGTAATGTTAGGGGTATCAACAGGACCATCCCTGGAGTAATGTTAGGGGTATCAACAGGACCCATCCCTGGAGTAATGTTAGATAGAGGTATCAACAGGACCCATCCCTGGAGTAATGTTAGAGGTACCAACAGGACCCATCCCTGGAGTAATGATAGAGGTATCAACAGGACCCATCCCTGGAGTAATGTTAGATAGAGGTATCAACAGGACCCATCCCTGGAGTAATGTTAGATAGAGGTATCAACAGGACCCATCCCTGGAGTAATGTTAGATAGAGGTATCAACAGGACCATCCCTGGAGTAATGTTAGATAGAGGTATCAACAGGACCATCCCTGGAGTAATGTTAGATAGAGGTACCAACAGGACCATCCCTGGAGTAATGTTAGATAGAGGTATCAACAGGACCCATCCCTGGAGTAATGTTAGATAGAGGTACCAACAGGACCCATCCCTGGAGTAATGTCAGATAGAGGTATCAACAGGACCATCCCTGGAGTAATGTTAGAGGTACCAACAGGACCCATCCCTGGAGTAATGTTAGGTAGAGGTACCAACAGGACCATCCCTGGAGTAATGTTAGATAGAGGTACCAACAGGATCCATCCCTGGAGTAATGTTAGATAGAGGTACCAACAGGACCATCCCTGGAGTAATGTTAGATAGAGGTACCAACAGGACCCATCCCTGGAGTAATGTTAAATAGAGGTACCAACAGGACCCATCCCTGGAGTAATGTTAGATAGAGGTATCAACAGGACCATCCCTGGAGTAATGTCTGATAGAGGTATCAACAGGACCCATCCCTGGAGTAATGTCAGATAGAGGTATCAACAGGACCATCCCTGGAGTAATGTTAGAGGTATCAACAGGACCCATCCCTGGAGTAATGTTAGAGGTATCAACAGGACCCATCCCTGGAGTAATGGTAGATAGAGGTACCAACAGGACCATCCCTGGAGTAATGTTAGATAGAGGTATCAACAGGACCATCCCTGGAGTAATGTTAGAGGTATCAACAGGACCCATCCCTGGAGTAATGTTAGAGGTATCAACAGGACCCATCCCTGGAGTAATGTTAGAGGTATCAACAGGACCCATCCCTGGAGTAATGTTAGAGGTATCAACAGGACCCATCCCTGGAGTAATGTTAGATAGAGGTATCAACAGGACCCATCCCTGGAGTAATGTTAGATAGAGGTACCAACAGGACCCATCCCTGGAGTAATGTTAGATAGAGGTATCAACAGGACCCATCCCTGGAGTAATGTTAGAGGTATCAACAGGACCATCCCTGGAGTAATGTTAGATAGAGGTATCAACAGGACCCATCCCTGGAGTAATGTTAGAGGTATCAACAGGACCCATCTCTGGAGTAATGTTAGAGGTATCAACAGGACCCATCCCTGGAGTAATGTTAGATAGAGGTCCCAACAGGACCCATCCCTGGAGTAATGTTAGATAGAGGTATCAACAGGACCCATCCCTGGAGTAATGTTAGAGGTATCAACAGGACCATCCCTGGAGTAATGTCAGATAGAGGTATCAACAGGACCCATCCCTGGAGTAATGTTAGATAGAGGTACCAACAGGACCATCCCTGGAGTAATGTTAGATAGAGGTATCAACAGGACCATCCCTGGAGTAATGTTAGATAGAGGTATCAACAGGACCCATCCCTGGAGTAATGTTAGATAGAGGTACCAACAGGACCATCCCTGGAGTAATGTTAGATAGAGGTATCAACAGGACCCATCCCTGGTGTAATGTTAGATAGAGGTATCAACAGGACCATCCCTGGAGTAATGTTAGATAGAGGTACCAACAGGACCATCCCTGGAATAATGTTAGATAGAGGTATCAACAGGACCCATCCCTGGAGTAATGTCAGATAGAGGTATCAACAGGACCCATCCCTGGAGTAATGTTAGGGGTATCAACAGGACCCATCCCTGGAGTAATGTTAGAGTTATCAACAGGACCATCCCTGGAGTAATGTTAGAGGTATCAACAGGACCCATCCCTGGAGTAATGTTAGAGGTATCAACAGGACCCATCCCTGGAGTAATGTTAGAGGTATCAACAGGACCCATCCCTGGAGTAATGTTAGAGGTATCAACAGGACCCATCCCTGGAGTAATGTTAGATAGAGGTATCAACAGAACCCATCCCTGGAGTAATGTTAGATAGAGGTACCAACAGGACCCATCCCTGGAGTAATGTTAGATAGAGGTATCAACAGGACCCATCCCTGGAGTAATGTTAGAGGTATCAACAGGACCATCCCTGGAGTAATGTTAGATAGAGGTATCAACAGGACCCATCCCTGGAGTAATGTTAGAGGTATCAACAGGACCCATCTCTGGAGTAATGTTAGAGGTATCAACAGGACCCATCCCTGGAGTAATGTTAGATAGAGGTACCAACAGGACCATCCCTGTGAGTAATGTTAGATAGAGGTATCAACAGGACCATCCCTGGAGTAATGTTAGATAGAGGTATCAACAGGACCCATCCCTGGAGTAATGTTAGAAAGAGGTATCAACAGGACCCATCCCTGGAGTAATGTCAGATAGAGGTATCAACAGGACCCATCCCTGGAGTAATGTTAGGGGTATCAACAGGACCATCCCTGGAGTAATGTTAGGGGTATCAACAGGACCCATCCCTGGAGTAATGTTAGATAGAGGTATCAACAGGACCATCCCTGGAGTAATGTTAGATAGAGGTATCAACAGGACCATCCCTGGAGTAATGTTAGATAGAGGTACCAACAGGACCATCCCTGGAGTAATGTTAGATAGAGGTATCAACAGGACCCATCCCTGGAGTAATGTTAGATAGAGGTATCAACAGGACCCATCCCTGGAGTAATGTTAGGGTATCAACAGGACCATCCCTGGAGTAATGTTAGGGTATCAACAGGACCCATCCCTGGAGTAATGTTAGATAGAGGTATCAACAGGACCATCCCTGGAGTAATGTTAGATAGAGGTATCAACAGGACCCATCCCTGGAGTAATGTTAGAGGTACCAACAGGACCCATCCCTGGAGTAATGATAGAGGTATCAACAGGACCCATCCCTGGAGTAATGTTAGATAGAGGTATCAACAGGACCCATCCCTGGAGTAATGTTAGATAGAGGTATCAACAGGACCCATCCCTGGAGTAATGTTAGATAGAGGTATCAACAGGACCATCCCTGGAGTAATGTTAGATAGAGGTATCAACAGGACCATCCCTGGAGTAATGTTAGATAGAGGTACCAACAGGACCATCCCTGGAGT
>CM059795.1:2119041-2141541 GCA_030435695.1 Brachymystax lenok tsinlingensis | reverse complement strand
CACACATCACAACACATCACAACACAACACAACACCACACATCACAACACATCACAACACCACACAACACAACACATCACAACACAACACAACACAACACATCACAACACATCACCACACAACACAACACCACACCACACCACACAACACAACACATCACAACACAACACATCACAACACATCACAACACATCACAACACCACACAACACAACACAACACCACACATCACAACACATCACAACACCACACAACACAACACATCACAACACATCACAACACATCACATCACATCACAACACAACACATCACAACACAACACATCACAACACAACACAACACCACACATCACAACACAACACAACACATCACAACACCACACAACACATCACATCACAACACAACACAACACAACACATCACATCACAACACAACACAACACCACACATCACATCACATCACAACACAACACAACACCACACAACACATCACAACACATCACAACACAACACATCACAACACAACACAACACCACACATCACAACACATCACAACACATCACAACACCACACATCACAACACATCACAACACATCACAACACCACACAACACAACACATCACAACACAACACATCACAACACAACACATCACAACACAACACATCACAACACAACACATCACAACACATCACAACACCACACAACACAACACCACACAACACAACACATCACATCACAACACAACACAACACCACACATCACATCACATCACAACACCACACATCACAACACAGCACAGCACAACACAACACTAAACAATACATTAATTGCATCAGTGGCAAACAGTGCCCACAAACTGTTAGGGCCGACATAAAGCTGTCCCAACAGCAGAGTCCCAACAGCAGTCCCAATACTTTACCACTGCTACACCTGTCTATCAGCTGAGCTTTGTCTGGCAGCGAAACATTCATTCATTCAGCCTCATTACAGTAACTGCCTTGAAAAATAATATAACTGATATGGCTGACTTGCTTAAACAAATGTGGTTTCTACTGACAGTTGAGATGTACAAACTATGGCATAAGGGGACGACGAGCGGATAAGAGGCAATCCGTAATTTAGATAAAGACATTAATGAGCGAGCTAGGATGGACGTAGTCAAAATAACTATTTGTTCAGCACTTTTGAAATGTACAGCGACAGAATTCAGACCATGGGCCATTCTCACAGTATTCTCCCTGTACACCAAGTCATAACCGTAGGATAAATAAAGGGGGCATATAAGCAGTCAATGAAAGCTCTTTGTCACACCCTGATGTTTCACCTGTCTTTGTGCTTGTCTCCACCCCCTCCAGGTGTTGCCCATCTTCCCCACTTATCCCTAGTGTAGTTATGCCTGTGTTCTCTGTTTGTCTGTCGCCAGTTTGTTTTGTTCGTGAAACCTACCAGCGTTTGTTCCCCTGCTCCTGTCTGTTTCTTGCTCCTGTTTTCTAGACCTTACCCGGTTTTGACCGTTCAGCCTGCCCTGACCCTGAGCCTGCCTGCCGTTCGTTACCTTTCCCCACCTCAGTGGATTATGGACCCCTGCCTGCCGTTAAACCTGTCGTTTGCCTGCGTTTGTTTCTTCGACACTGTCTGCATCTGGGACATACCTGAAACGTGATACTCTTACAATATTCGATGATTACATTTCTCTAACACAGGCTATATATGGCTATATAGTAAGAACAGTATGCTACATTTTGAGGGGAAAAAGGACCGAATTACTACTCATGGGCTACTAAGATTTTGGAGGTATGATGTTGACATTATCAGTCCAATCAAAGCTACTGTAGATATAAGGTGATTTGACGTCATTTTATATGTGGCCTGTGACCTTGAGCCTTCTTGGATGGGCACTTCTAATGCACCCAAGGTGCTCTAACAATGAGCTCTACCCTTAGATTTTGCGGTGACGTAGTGTCCCCATGAGTGACAGAACACTGAGCCAATCACGGCGCAACCAGAGAACATTACCAACCACAACGCTATGTATTTTCCGCTGGCTGCCCCACCACCACAGAAAGCACTGAGACAGGCAGAAACACCTGCATATCAGTTTGCAAACTGGTATGTGACAGGTATTAATTCCAAAATAACATGCAAATAACATCTCTGCCCCACCTGCCCTCAATGACGGGTCGCCACACCATACACACCACACACACCACACACACCATACACACCACACACACCACACACACACACCACACACACACCACACACACCACACACACCACACACACACACCACACAGAGGAGATGGATAGTGTGATCCTGGCAAACTGGTTAGAGGAGAGGAACAGATTAGAGGAGTGTGGGAGGGATGTGTCAGGCAGGCCAAGGAACAGAACAGAAATACCCCTATCACGAGAGAGAGAGAGAGAGAGAGAGAGAGAGAGAGAGAGAGAGAGAGAGAGAGAGAGAGAGAGAGAGAGAGAGAGAGAGAGAGAGGGTGGGTGGGTGGGTGGGTACATTCTCTGTTGTTTAACATCAAAAGGCGCATTTTTCATTGACATATTGCCTAGGATGTTTAAAATCCCCGGTCATGCAATTATGATACCAAACAATGAATTACGAGTAATTGTTATCTATTTAGATGTCAATACATTCTGTTATCAGAGATTGTCCTTGTTATTTATATTTTGATGTCAATACATTCTGTTATCAGAGATTGTCCTTGTTATCTATTTTGATGTCAATACATTCTGTTATCTGAAGGCCAGTTTACCTCTGAACAGTAATATTATTGCATCATTATATGACACGTTTTTTGTAATGATTAATAATTCAACAAACAGTAATATTGTCCTAATTTTTCAAGTGAACAAGTAAACTCCAACGTGCATGTCTGTGGTTGAACCAGAATCAAAGGAATCGTTGTATAAGGCAATATTTTTTTTTAAGCACAGGAAGCAGCCATGCAACTTGCCATTCACCAGACTTTCAAGTTTAATCATGTCAAAATGCCTTGGGTATTTTCCCAGAGGTGGATTTGGCGCATGTGCAGTTGCTCAAAAACAATACAGAATTTGCAGACAATACATTTCTTTGTTGCATGTAACTTTTTATTTTGATATTTTGGGGGGGGATGACATACCGGCCTGAACGGCAGTAATGATGATAGTTGCTCAGCTACATTGGGTGAGTACCGAATGAACGTATTTTGACATTATTAAGCTTGAAAAGCTGGTGAAAGCCAAGTTGAATGGCTGCTTCCTGGGCTCTAAAGGACATATTCAACGTCTCCTTTAAAGCCGTACTCTGGTTCAGTCTATGGTGTTTCGTGCGCGATATTGGGCTGTCATTCGTGTACTGTTTGATAGAGGGTAACGGGCTGTAGTGCTCTTTGTGTGTATGTAGTAGTGTGGAGTGGAGAGCCTCTATGCCCACTGGAGTCTCCCTGTGCTGTGAAGTTCACTCCGCCCCGACGCTGCGCAGCTCTCCTCTCATCTGCCTCTCCACATTCAGAGCGCTCCACTTCTCCTCTCTCTAGCGGTGTTCCTGCGTACCGACGGATCTACCGACCGCGTAAATACGCTTTTATCTCTCAATAGACGGACAATAAAGGACACAGATGTCTCCCCTATTCACTTTAGGAGCGTTTCCGCACTGAACTGAATTACCGGTACATTCATCACGCCTTCGTTTTTGTCACCATTTTAAATAAAAAAAATGACATTGGCGTGGAATTGTGGTGGACGGTTTTACTTGAAAGTGTGGACGTGCTTTTTCAGCCTTGCAGTGCTCAGGACTCTCTCTATACCGGCTAATGAAGGTACGTGGACATAGTTAAAACATGTATTTATAATGTGTCAATAAATTCGATTGTTATTCACCTTTCATTACCTTTAAACAAGGCTGATGCCCGACACTGATAACGATGCCAGTTGGCATCATTATCAGAGCATTGATTGCGAGACGCGCAATGCAATTTGACATGTCAGCCAGAGGCCGGTTTTACTCGTTATGAACGTTCTACATTTTGTGTAGATGAAACATCTAACCAACATTTAGCCTTTAAATGGTTTGTAAATCGGCTTGGTCTCAGTGCTATTGATGCGAAGCAAGAGTGAGTCTCTCTCAGGCATTGTTACAGCACTAAGCGACCATTTCATTCCGGATCAATACCGGTGTGACAACTTCTTGACACCGTGTTGGATATTCTATATCCCAAATAGATATTGTATTCAGTCAAGCCTTACCGGGCTGTACAAATAGAATAGTCTAGTTTAAGTGCTGTGAAAGTTCAGCTATTTTCCCCATGTGTTTCCAGCCGTCTTGTTGGTTTCACCGGAAGACTGTGCGTGAACAGCATTTAAATGTCCTGTGATAAATTATGCCATTACCACCTAGAAGACATTATCATGTCATTATCCTACCAGACAGACATGAGGTCAGCTCGACTAGTTATGACATTGTCCTGTTGTGAAGTTACCCTCATTTAGGCTACTATGAATTTGATATAGATTTGGGACATTCGGTAATGGCCAGGGGAAAGTTCCAAAATGTTCTGTCTGTGGTATTTGAAATCTAATGGGCTTTAATTAAAAAAATGTCCATACAAATGTAATGAGACGTCATCAATGTCCCATGTAGACATACCATATATGAGCGGATGCTATTTGTGATAAATTATATTCAAAATAGAGTCTCAGGCGATTCTCTTTTAAATGTAGTTATAGTATTTTGACCTCTAACGTTACTGTTAATTTCTTGATATTCTGTTATTGTATTTCTTGACATTCTGTCATATATTGAAACCTGTGTGTGTGTGTGTGTGTGTGTGTGTGTGTGTGTGCTGCAGTTGAATAGCCCCAGCTGATGATGACCAGGCCTAACAAACAGCATCACTACATAACAGCACCCTGACCCCACAGGAATTCAGCCTAATGGTCTGATTCAGAGGCTGGGTGTCCCAACTGGAAAATGTTCCCTATATAGTACACTACTTTAGACCAGAGCCCTATGGAACCCTAGTCCCTATATAGTGCACTACATTAGACCAGAGCCTTATGGAACCCTATTCCCTATATAGTGCACTACTTTAGACCAGAGCCCTATAGAACCCTATTCCCTATATAGTGCACTACTTTAGACCAGAGCCCTATAGAACCCTATTCCCTATACAGTGCACTACTTTAGACCAGAGCCCTATGGAACCCTAGTCCCTATATAGTGCACTACTTTAGACCAGAGCCGTATGGAACCCTATTCCCTATATAGTGCACTACTTTAGACCAGAGCCCTATAGAACCCTAGTCCCTATATAGTGCACTACTTTAGACCAGAGCCTTATTGGAACCCTATTCCCTATATAGTGCACTAGGGCTCATAGGGTTCCGGTCAATAGAAGAGCACTTCTGGGACATAACCTCTGATTGAGATAGACGTCAATACAGCCGAGCTGTGAAGTAGCGCCGTAACGTTGCTCATTTCCCACATGTCTCTTGGTTTTAAAATCCTTAAACACTGTATGGATAAAGAGTTGTCCATTCAAACAATTATTATCAATGAATTTGCTTCTATTGGACTCTTGAGAGGAGGATTTGCTGTTAAAACATCCTGCTGAATGTCATGTAGACAAGTACACTACTACTTTCTTACGTCCTTACATCCACTCTGGGACGACAAGTCATTACTTGTAAGATATTGCTGCACTGTCGGAACTAGAAGCACAAAGCATTTCGCTACACCACCAATAACATCTGCTAACCACGTGTACGTGACCAATAACATGGGATTTGATTTGATTCAACGGTGATAACCACCATGAATCATCTGAATTCTCTGACTTTGAGAATAATACTCACTTTGTTTCACTACGGGGGAAAGGGTTCTCCTCTCGTCTACTGATGTACGCCAAGAGGATCTCCTTACATCCTCTCCTGGAGAAAGACAGAACCTCCCTGTTATCATCGACTTCACTACAACGTATTTCTACTTTTTCTCCTAATTAGGATTAGGATATTTTCCTAAGGGCATGTTCTATCTGGAGTAGAACAATGTACTAGACAGTGTCTGTTAGCCTGCCTGCCAATCAGCTGGAACAAACCAAGACCTACTTTCAGAAACTTAAAATAGACAGTTTGTTATGCTAGGAATGATGACTTTTCATTGGTGAAGGCATGTGGATTTTTCATTGGTGAAGGCATGTTGACTTCTGTTATACTATAATTAGCTATGTCTGTACTGTTCAGTTACCAGTAGGTATGTCTGTACTGTTTAGTTACCAGTAGGTATGTCTGTACTGTTTAGTTACCAGTACCTCTGTCTGTACTGTTCAGTTACCAGTAGGTCTGTCTGTACTGTTCAGTTACCAGTAGGTATGTCTGTACTGTTCAGTTACCAGTAGCTCTGTTTGTACTGTTCAGTTACCAGTAGCTCTGTCTATACTGTTCAGTTACCAGTAGCTCTGTCTATACTGTTCAGTTACCAGTAGGTATGCCTGTACTGTTTAGTTACCAGTAGCTCTGTCTATACTGTTCAGTTACCAGTAGGTATGTCTGTACTGTTCAGTTACCAGTAGCTCTGTCTGTACTGTTCAGTTACCAGTAGCTCTGTCTATACTGTTCAGTTACCAGTAGGTATGCCTGTACTGTTCAGTTACCAGTAGGTATGTCTGTACTGTTCAGTTACCAGTTGGTATGTCTGTACTGTTTAGTTACCAGTAGGTATGTCTGTACTGTTTAGTTACCAGTAGGTATGTCTGTACTGTTTAGTTACCAGTAGCTCTGTCTGTACTGTTCAGTTACCAGTAGCTCTGTCTATACTGTTCAGTTACCAGTAGCTCTGTCTATACTGTTCAGTTACCAGTAGCTCTGTCTATACTGTTCAGTTACCAGTAGCTCTGTCTATACTGTTCAGTTACCAGTAGCTCTGTCTGTACTGTTCAGTTACCAGTAGGTATGTCTGTACTGTTCAGTTACCTGTAGGTATGTCTGTACTGTTCAGTTACCAGTAGGTCTGTCTATACTGTTCAGTTACCAGTAGGTCTGTCTATACTGTTCAGTTACCAGTAGGTCTGTCTGTACTGTTCAGTTACCTGTAGGTATGTCTATATTGAACAGTTTCCTGTAGGTCTGGCTATTGTGTGGCTCACTGAATGATCACTATAATTTGGGATGTGAAATACGTGTTTTTAATTTAAAATCTTCCCAAATGTGTTCTACATATTGACTGTGTCCTTTTTGTGTTTCTGCAGTGAACTTACTGGACTCTCGCTCTGTCATGGGGGACCTTGGGTGGATAGCCTACCCAAAAAATGGGGTGAGTGGTACTTCATAAATGCTCACACAAACCACACAAACTCAGTCTCCTTTTTAGTCTGCCAGTACCAATCCTCATCAGTCCCAGCTCAGTCCCAGCTCAGTCCCAGCTCAGTCCCAGCTAAGTCCCAGCCCAACCCCAGCCCAGCCCAACCCCAGCTATGTCGGCTACAGTTTCAACAGAACAAACACAACAAAACTCGCAATCAAAGAATGATGCTTGTTACTACTGTTTGGGATGCAGCAGGTCAAGGGATGATGCTTGTTACTACTGTTTGGGACGCAGCAGGTCAAGGGATGATGCTTGTTACTACTGTTTGGGATGCAGCAGGTCAAGGGATGATGCTTGTTACTACTGTTTGGGATACAGCAGGTCAAGGGATGATGCTTGTTACTACTGTTTGGGATACAACAGGTCAAGGGATGATGCTTGTTACTACTGTTTGGGATACAACGGGTCAAAGTTTGGAATCTCCCAGGCGATTGAACAACAGACAGATCTCATATTCAGAACGTGGGATGGCCAGGGTTTTTTAAGGTCTCCAGAGACATGCAGCTCAGGCTTCTAATTACACGGAATATTTCCTCACACTAATTTCTTATTGACTCCATAAGGGAGGGGTGGGGGTGATAAGGGAAGTCTGAGCCAGCTCCGATCCTCATGAGTGCTGCGAGATCTAGTGACCAGCCTGATAGGCCCATAAGTTAATTGCATCATATTAAATATTTTCAAGAAGTGAAACGAATAGTATGATCATTTACACATCGAAGAAAAGCGTCTCAGCTCAAGGAAATCATCTTTGGATCGGCTCAAACGTGACCCACCACCTAAATTCGGTCTTATGTAGCAACATTTTTAAATGGTGTTTTTACATTGGATAAAAGTAGACTCAGACCTTCTAAATGGAGTATTATACACTGTAGTTGGAGGAAACATGAGGAAGTACAGACTCAGACCTTCTAAATGGAGTATTATACACTGTAGTTGGAGGAAACATGAGGAAGTACAGACTCAGACCTTCTAAATGGAGTATTATACACTGTAGTTGGAGGAAACATGAGGAAGTACAGACTCAGACCTTCTAAATGGAGTATTATACACTGTAGTTGGAGGAAACATGGGGAAGTACAGACTCAGACCTTCTAAATGGAGTATTATACACTGTAGTTGGAGGAAACATGGAGAAGTACAGACTCAGACCTTCTAAATGGAGTATTATACACTGTAGTTGGAGGAAACATGAGGAAGTACAGACTCAGACCTTCTAAATGGAGTATTATACACTGTAGTTGGAGGAAACATGGAGAAGTAGTGCATCTTTAAAAGGTGATACATTTAGAATCCCATTTAGGACAAAAAGGCATTTTGCTGTGGTTTTCACGCTCTACATTAATCATTGTGAAACATATATTTAGAAAAGGAATACTTTCACCAAATTGCCAAGATGGATTCTCTGAACATTATCTCATCGAGTTCCCCCATCAGGCAAACCATTAACAATATTTAAATGGACTATTGTTGTATAACAAAGATAACCTTTCACATTGAACAGCTGCAGTGCTGTTCATTGTTTACGCCCATTTAGCATAGTTCACACCCTCTATAGGACGGCACACAATTGGTCCAGCGTCGTTCGGGTTAGGGTTTGGCCGGGGTAGGCCGTCATTGTAAAATAAGAATTTGTTCTTAACTGACTTGCCTAGTTAAATAAAGGTTAAACCCACCCATCACTTTGGAGCATGTGACTATGTGCTAAAGCAGTGAAGTAGTGCTTAAGAAAACGGAGAAAATATTTCGACAATAAAATACTTTAACTTCAAGTGCTAAAAATAGAAGCCTACAATTAAGAAAAACTTAAAACACATAAACACGTAAAGGCTTAGGTAAAAACACTATTGAGGCCTATATCATAAGATCCTTGCAGTAGCTTTGGTTCAGTCCACGTTATGATATCAACAATGGAATCTAGCCTGAGAACATATTTCATATTTCTGTGAGAACATATGCAATGTCCTGTGCTTTTCATTATAGAAGTCTTGATCTTCTCAAAACTATATGTTTGCCGGGTTGTCCAGTCCGGGGGGATGCGTTCACCTCCCTGGGAGGAAGGATGTCAACATTGCACAACAGCTGAAACCTGGTTCCATCAGAGTGAAAGCTCCTTGGCCACAACAACACCAGGCACCAGACCACTACAGCTGTAAAGGAGGAAAGCAGACTAAAATAGACAAAGACATAAAAACCTTACATTCCAGCAATAACATTCATTGACCGCCCAAGTTCAAGCAATAAAGCTCAAAGTACAAAGGCAAAGTAGCTGAAGTGTTGCTTGTCCACCTTCGATCACCTCCTTGTACTCGGAGACAAGCTATAACGGTGACCTGTATGCAACTGTCTAGGGAGAG
This sequence comes from Brachymystax lenok tsinlingensis, assembly GCA_030435695.1. Classification (NCBI taxonomy): domain Eukaryota; kingdom Metazoa; phylum Chordata; class Actinopteri; order Salmoniformes; family Salmonidae; genus Brachymystax; species Brachymystax lenok. Next base: position 2,131,830 of record CM059795.1, on the reverse strand, counting down.
TCTTAGTTGGTTCATGTCAGCTGAGGAGCTACAGTGCCTTCTGAAAGTTTTCAGACCCCTTGAATCTTTCCACATTTCGTTACGTTACAGACTTATTCTAAAATGGATTAAATTGTTTTCCCCCCTCATCAATCTGCACACAATACACCATAATGACATCACAATACACCATAATGACATCACAATACACCATAATGATGAAGTGAAAACAGTTTTTTAGAAATGTTTGCTAATTTATATTTAAAAAAAACCCCTGAAATTTACATAAGTATTCAGACCCTTTACTCAGTACTTTGTTGAAGCACTTTTGTCAGCGATTACAGCCTCAAGTCTTCTTGGGTATGACGCTATAAGCTTGGCACACCTGTATTTGGGGAGTTTCTCCCATTCTTCTCTGCAGATCCTCTCAAGCTCTGTCAGGTTGGATGGGGAGCGTTGCTGCACAGCTATTTTCAGGTCTCTCCAGAGATGTTCGATCGGGTTCAAGTCCGTGCTCTGGCTGGGCCACTCAAGGACATTCAGAGACTTGTCCCGAAGCCAGTCATGTGTTGTCTTGGCTATGTGCTTAGGGTCGTTGTCCTGTTGGAAGGTGAACCTTCACCCCGGTCTGAGGTCCTGAGCGCTCTGGAGCAAGTTTTCATCAAGGATCTCTCTGTACTTTGCTCCGTTCATCTTTGCCTTGATCCTGACTAGTCTCCCAGTCCCTTCCGCTGAAAACATCCCCACAGTATGATGCTGCCACCACCATGCTTCACCGTAGGGTTTCTTCCAGACATTAAGCTTGGCATTCAGGCCAAAGAGTTCAATCTTGGTTTCAATCTTGTTTCTCATGGTCTGAGTCTTGTCATGTGCCTTTTACTGAGGAGTGTCTTCCGTCTGGTCACTCTACCATAAAGGCCTGATTGGTGGAGTGCTGCAGAGATGGTTGGCCTTCTGGAAGGTTCTCCCATCTCCACAGAGGAACTCTGGAGCTCTGTCAGAGTGACCATCGGGTTCTTTGTCACCTCCCTGACCAAGGCCCTTCTCCCCCGATTGCTCAGTTTGGGGAGGCGGCCAGCTCTAGTAAGAGTCTTGGTGGTTCCAAACTTCCTCCATTTAAGAATGATGGAGGCCACTGTGTTCTTGGGGACCTTCAATGCTGCAGAAATGTTTTGGTACCCTTCCCCAGATCTGTGCCTCAACACAATCCTGACTCGGAGCTCTACAGACAATTCATTTGACCTCATGGCTTGGTTTTTTTCTCTGATTTGCACTGTCAACTGTGGGGACCTTATAGACAGGTGTGGGCTTTTTCAAATCATGTCCAATCGACTGAATTTACCACAGGTGGACTGAAAGTCAAGTTGTAGAAACATCTCAAGGATGATCAATGGAAACAGGATGCACCGGAGCTCAATTTCGAGTCTCATAGCGAAGGGTCTGAATACTTATGTAAATAAGGTATCTGTAAATCTGCTAATATAAAAAAAAAAAAAAAAACTGTTCACTTTGTCATTATGGGTTATTGTGATGTCATTATGGGTTATTGTGATGTCATTATGGGGTATCGTGTGTAGATTGCTGAGGATCATTTATTTATTTTTTTATCCATTTTAGTGTAAGGCTGAAAATGTAACAATGTGGAGAAATTTAAGGGGTCTGAATACTTTCCAAAGGCACTTTTAACTGTAGACCTTTACCAGTGTATTGATTATGATGATTCACTGCAGACTTTAAACACTTTAAAAAATAATCCTTCCCACTCGGCTTCAACCAGTCCAGACTGCCCTCTCTGTCTCTTAGCTGGTTCTTTACCTTTCATTGTGTTTTTGAGGGGCTGGGTGGGGGGGGTTGCCTGGGGACTGAGCACTTGGGTTTGGTGTGCGTGATGTTTAGTGCACAGTTGAGCCCCAGAAATAGTGATGTCAGGGTTCAAGTGGGAGAGCTAAACAGGGAGAGGGAACAGGAGGATAGAGAGTAACGAGTGAAACGAAGTGAGTTAATTAAGAAATAGAGACGGATAAAAAGATGCAGGGAGGAAGAATCCAGGTAGAAGTTCAGGTTAAGGAAATGTTTTCTGTTATCAGCAAACACAGTTGTTCTGTCTACAGGCACAGGCTGTATCAGAGAACTGAACAGGAGGGTAAAGATCTCTAACGTACACAGTGCCAACACTAATAAACTTTATGATCACGATTTCTAGATAGAAACACAAACATGGATTATGTATGTGTGCCATTCAGAGGGTGACAAAATATATATATATAAACAAATTTGGACGGGTATGGCAGTATGTGCCAGGCGCACCGGAGTGTGTCAAGAACGGCAACGCTGCTGGGGTTTTTCACGCTCAGTAGTTTCTCGTGTGTATCAAGAATGGTCCACCTCCCAAAGGACAGTGGGAAGTATTGGAGTCAACATGGGCCAGCATCCTTGTGGAACGCTTTCGACACCTTGTAGAGTCCATACAGCCCCAACGAGTTGAAGATGTTCTGAGGGCAAAAGGGGGTGTAACTCAATATTCGGAAGGTGTTCCTAATGTTTTGTCCTGTCAGTGTATCTCCGGGGTATCCTGGGTAATCCCTTTGTGTGAGTGTGCTGTACCTCCAGTCGTTGTGAAGAGCACCTCTTTACATCTTCCTGGGTGCTTCCCAAATGGCTCCATATTCACTGTATAGTGGAGTACTTTTTTATCAGATCCGTAAGGGCCCTTGTCAACTATAGTGCACTATCTAGGGAGTAGGGTTTGGGAAGCACTCGCTGTTAGTGACTGTGTGTTAGGCCTAATCTGTTTTAAAGCCCGAGCCCAACCTGTTACTTTACATCCTGTTTATCAGCGTTGAGAGGATTTGTCTCTGTGGTCTCTGCTGCGTGTGTGTGTTTTACTCTGCTGGGTGTGTCATCAGGGGTCCAACCAGACCTTAGACTCAGCACTGCACACAGATACGTGCATGCAGGCAGGCAGGCAGGCAGGTAGGTAGGTAGGCAGACAGGCAGACGCAGGCAGGCAGGCAGGTAGGTAGGTAGGCAGTCATTTAGGCAGACAGGCAGACACAGGCAGGCAGGCAGGCAGGTAGGTAGGTCATTTAGGCAGACAGGCAGGCAGACAGACAGACAGGCAGGCAGGTAGGCATTTAGGCAGACAGGCAGACAGAGAGACAGGCAGGCAGGTAGGCATTTAGGCAGGCAGACAGGCAGGCGCAAAAACATTCACATGTGAAAATCACATTTGCTGTTTGAGTTGTACTGTCCCATTATCCTAACTGTTACACCTGCTTAGCAGTCGTTCAATCTTCTCGGTGTAACAGTCGGGATAATGGGACAATTCCTCACCTGTATTGAGGTACGTTTTCTGAGCCATATCTCATGTCGACTCAGCAGGGTCTTAATCTACGGTGCATTCGGAAAGTATTCAGACCCCTTGACTTTTTCCACATTTTGTTACGTTACAGCCTTCTTCTAAAATGGATTAAATTGTTATTTCCCCTCGTCAATCTACACACAATACCCCATGATGTCATCACAATACCCCATAATGACAAAGCAAAAAAACAGTTTTTTTTTGTTTTTTTTGCAAATTTATTAAACATAAAAAACTGATATCACATTTACGTAAATATTCAGACCCTTTACTCAGTACTTTCTTGAAGCACCTTCAGCAGCGATTACAGCCTCAAGTCTTCTTGGGAATGTCGCTACAAGCTTGGAACACCTGTATTTGGGGAGTTTCTCCCAATCTTCTCTCAAGCTCTGTCAGGTTGGATGGGGAGCGTTGCTGCACAGATATTTTCAGGTCTTCAGAGATGTTCGATCGGGTTCTAGCTGCTCCACTCAAGGACATTCAGAGACTTGTCCCGAAGCCACTCCTTCATTATCTTGGCTGTGTGCTTAGAGTCATTGTCTTGTTGGAAGGTGAACCTTCACCCCCAGTCTGGCATACAGCCAAGACAACGCAAGAGGCCCTTCCGCCCCCCGATTGCTCAGTTTGGCCTGGTGGCCAGCTCTAGGAAGACTCTTGGTTGTTCCAAACTTCTACCATTTTCGCTTTGTCATTATGGGGTATTGTGTGCAGATTGATCAAATCAAATTGTATTAGTCACATGCGCCGAATACAACAAGTGTAGACCTTACAGTGAAATGCTGACTTACAGGCTCTAACCAACAATGCAGTTAAAAAAATACAGATAAGAATAAGAAATAAAAGTAACAAATAATGAAAGAGCAGCAGTAAAATAGCAATACTATATACAGGGGGGTACCGGTACAGGGTCAATGTGGAGGCTATATACAGGGGGTACCGGTGCAGAGTCAATGTGTCAATGTGCGGGGGCACCGGTTAGTTGAGGTAATATGTGCATGTGGGTAGAGGTATTAAAGTGACTATGCATAGATAATAACAGAGAGTATCAGTGGTGTAAAAGAGGGGGGGGGCAATGCAAATAGTCTGGGTAGCCATTTGATTAGATGTTCAGGAGTCTTATGGTTTCGGGGTAAAAACTGTTAAGGAGCCTTTTTGTCCTAGACTTGGCGCTCCGGTACCGCTTTCCGTGTGGTAGCAGAGAGAACAGTCAATGACTAGGGTGGCTGGATTCTCTGACACCGCCTGGTATAGAGGTCCTGGATGGCAGGAAACTTTGCCCCAGTGATGTACTGGGCCATATGCACTACCCTCTGTAGTGTCTTGCGGTCGGAGGCTGAGCAGTTGCCATACCAGGCAGTGATGCAACCAGTCAGGATGCTCTCAATGGTGCAGCTGTAGAACCTTTTAAGGATCTGAGAACCCATGCCAAATCTTTTCAGCCTCCTGAGGGGGAAGAGTAGTTGTTGTGCACTCTTCACGACTGTCTTGGTGTGCTTGGACCATGTTAGTTTGTTGGTGATGTGGACGCCGAAGAACTTAAAGCTCTCAACCTGCTCCACTACAGCCCCGTTGATGAGAATGGGGGCGTGCTTGGTCCTCTTTTTTCCTGTAATCCACAATCATGAGACTTATAAAACATTTAAACCATTTTAGAATAAGTCTGTAACGTAACAAAATGTGGGAAAAGTGAAGGTGTCTGAATACTTTCCGAATGTAAACAGGAAGTCTGTCTGACCCAGTGCAGCTGTAGCAAGCATATGTTCGGAATCTATTCTGGTTGCTAGACTGGTGGCCTAGTCAGTATGGGTAGGCTGCAGTATCGCTGTGACTGAGATAGGACCGTGGCATCATAGCATATTTCATCTCAGAGCCTAAACCAATGCAGGACATAGAAACACAATCAATTTGATTTAACTAAATATTGAACAATTTATTTTTTATTTTGCACTGTGTGTGGGGCTGTAGCATTTACCGTTAAATGTGTTTTGAACAGACAGTCGATCATGCGGAATGCAGCCAGTGTTTGGCCCTCGCTGTTGGCGACGTGCGGTTTATTTTTGTTTGTTTGGAAAAATATGAAATCGTTCTACAGAAATCTAATCTGATCTGATCTTCTTTTAGAAACGCCCAGTTCCGACATCTCCAAATCATACAGCAAATGAGGGCATTTCGGTTACCATATAAGTTGAATGGAGGGCGGGGTTTACCACCGCACAAATATAGTATGGCTCTGAATGATCAATTAAAACATGCTTATATGTTTTTGTGCGACAGATAAATCCCAATAATTTTGGGGCGAGCGCAAATCCTACAATCTCCACGTACGGCAACAAGTTTTGTAAGTCTTAATTTAGTAAATTCGTGCAGTTAATACATTAGGCCCAACGTCTTAATCAAATTGAACACTTATGGAAGATTCTGGAGCGGTGTTTCCACCACCATCAACAAAACACCAAATTATGAAATTTATCTTGCAAGAAATGTCGTCAAATCCCTCCAATAGAGTTCTAGACACTTGTAGAATTTATGCCAAGGCTCTTTGAAGCTGTTCTGGAAACCCGTGGGCGCCCACTGCCCTTTTAAAACCTGCAGCTTCACACTGGGCATAGCCTATTGTTATTTACTGCTGTTCTTTAATTATTTGTTATTCTTATCTCTTACCTTTTTTTTTTGTTAAATGTATTTTCTTAAAACTGCATTGTTGGTCAAGCGCTTGTAAGTAAGCATTTCACTGTATGGTCTACACCTGTTGTATTCAGCATTTCACTGTAAGGTCCACACCTGTTGTATTCAGCATTTCACTGTAAGGTCTACACCTGTTGTATTCAGCATTTCACTGTGAGGTCTACACCTGTTGTATTCAGCATTTCACTGTAAGGTCTACACCTGTTGTATTCAGCATTTCACTGTGAGGTCTACACCTGTTGTATTCAGCATTTCACTGTGAGGTCTACACCTGTTGTATTCAGCATGTCACTGTAAGGTCTACACCTGTTGTATTCAGCATGTCACTGTAAGGTCTACACCTGTTGTATTCAGCATGTCACTGTAAGGTCTACACCTGTTGTATTCAGCATGTCACTGTAAGGTCCACACCTGTTGTATTCAGCATGTCACTGTAAGGTCCACACCTGTTGTATTCAGCATGTCACTGTAAGGTCTACACCTGTTGTATTCAGCATTTCACTGTAAGGTCTACACCTGTTGTATTCAGCATGTCACTGTAAGGTCTACACCTGTTGTATTCAGCATGTCACTGTAAGATCTACACCTGTTGTATTCAGCATGTCACTGTAAGGTCTACACCTGTTGTATTCAGCATTTCACTGTAAGGTCTACACCTGTTGTATTCAGCATGTCACTGTAAGGTCCACACCTGTTGTATTCAGCATGTCACTGTAAGGTCCACACCTGTTGTATTCAGCATGTCACTGTAAGGTCTACACCTGTTGTATTCAGCATTTCACTGTAAGGTCTACACCTGTTGTATTCAGCATTTCACTGTAAGGTCTACACCTGTTGTATTCGGCGCAATTAAAATATGATTTGATTTTGACACCCATCTACGTAGTCCTATTGCACAGTTGTAGCTTTGGCCTAGATCATTCTATACTTTACATACCGTCCTAGTGCGCCGCATCTCTACATCACACAGGCGATTATGTATGGTTGGAAGGCCCCACATCAGAGACAGCTGATTATGGAGACATTATACGGTCTATGATAAGGGACGTTATACAGTTCCGCCAGATGACAGACACGTATTGGCGACCACGTTATGGTGTCATGAAAGGATACTATTGGCTGGGGGATGAAAGGATTCAATTGGCCGGGGGATGGCGGTTGGAGCAGTAAGATGTTAATAGCCGTCCCGGCCTTTAGCCCAGAGACATTAGAAACACGTCTGTCTGTCTGTCTGTCTCTGTGCGCGCGTGTGTGTGTGTGTGTGTGTGTGTGTGTGTGTGTGTGTGTGTGTGTCATAATACACCTCCCATCTGTCTGAAGCCTCCTGGGTTTAGAGGGAAATATCATCATTACAGACAGACCACTAGGACCCTGGTCTCTCAGATGGGGCTGGCTGAATGAGTCTCAAAGCCCAGTCACTAGGACCCTGGTCTCTCAGATGGGGCTGGCTGAATGAGTCTCAAAGCCCAGTCACTAGGACCCTGGTCTCCCAGATGGGGCTGGCTGAATGAGTCTCAAAGCCCAGTCACTAGGACCCTGGTCTCTCAGATGGGGCTGGCTGAATGAGTCTCATAGCCCAGTCACTAGGACCCTGGTCTCTCAGATGGGGCTGGCTACTAGCTGGAATGAGATGTAATTTATAAGTTAATGGAAGCTGATTACTGAGGAGTGCATTATTAATGTTGTATATGAAATGTCTTTATGCATTGTCGTTAAACTGTGTCCGTTATATTAGCAGCTTGTAAAAAACGGTTTCAATAGCTGGTACACAACCCACATACAACCCACACATAACCCATACACACAACCCACACACAACCACAGACAACCTACACACAACCACAGACAACCTACACACAACCCTACATTTTCTACCATCCTCACCACCTACACTATTATTTCACGGGTTCTGGTCAATTCTAGTAACCTATAGACAATAGGTTCTGGTCCATAGTAGTAACCTATAGACAATAGGTTCTGGTCCATAGTAGTAACCTATAGACAATAGGTTCTGGTCCATAGTAGTAACCTGTAGATAATAGGTTCTGGTCAATTCTAGTAACCTATAGACAATAGGTTCTGGTCCATAGTAGTAACCTATAGACAATAGGTTCTGGTCAATTCTAGTAACCTATAGACAATAGGTTCTGGTCAATTCTAGTAACCTATAGACAATAGGTTCTGGTCAATTCTAGTAACCTATAGACAATAGGTTCTGGTCAATTCTAGTAACCTATAGACAATAGGTTCTGGTCAATTCTAGTAACCTATAGACAATAGGTTCTGGTCCATAGTAGTAACCTGTAGATAATAGGTTCTGGTCCATAGTAGTAACCTATAGACAATAGGTTCTGGTCCATAGTAGTAACCTATAGACAGTAGGTTCTGGTCCATAGTAGTAACCTATAGCTAGAGGAGATGGGTGAGGCAGATTATAGCCACTTAGCAGGTAGCTTATTGCAACGTAACCCAGCCAGCTGTAACTGAACGTGAACAATGTATGATGTCTTTCCATCTCTCTATTTCCCTTCTCTGCAGTGGGAGGAGATAGGTGAGGTGGATGAGAACTACGCTCCCATCCACACGTACCAGGTGTGTAAAGTGATGGAACAAAACCAGAACAACTGGCTCCAGACCAACCTCATCCTCACCGAGGGGTCTCAGAGGGTATTCGTGGAGCTACAGTTCACCCTGAGGGACTGTAACAGCCTTCCGGGTGGCGTGGGTACCTGCAAGGAGACCTTCAACATGTTCTACTATGAGTCTAACGATGACGAGGGGAGGAACCTCAGGGAGAGCCAGTACTCTAAGGTAGACACCATCGCTGCTGACGAGAGCTTTACGGAGTTAGACCTGGGAGACCGAGTGATGAAGCTGAATACAGAGGTCAGGGATCTGGGACCGTTGATGAAGAAAGGGTTCTACCTGGCGTTTCAGGACCTGGGAGCCTGTATAGCGCTGGTCTCTGTCAGGGTGTTCTATAAGAAGTGTCCCTTCATAGTGAGGAACCTAGCTCAGTTCCAGGACACTATCACAGGGTCGGACTCCTCCCAGCTGCTGGAGGTGTCAGGAAACTGTGTCAACAACTCGGTGGCGGAGGACCTACCCAGGATGCACTGCAGCGCGGAGGGCGAGTGGCTAGTGCCCATCGGGAAGTGTGTGTGCCAGGTTGGGTTTGAGGAAATGAACGACAGTTGTCAAGGTATGTACTGAATCAAATTGTTTATATAAACAAGCAGGGACAGAACTTAAAGATCTCAGGACCTGGCCAGCAAGTATAACATTCAGGTCCAAAATATGTGTTCCGTGCGATGTTTATAAATACATGTTTTCCTGGGCTAGTTTGGTACATTTTCTCCTAACCCAGTCTGAAAAGTACTAGCCTCAGGCTTGCGGGCTAGCTACCTTTCAACCCCTGCGTACCAGAATGGCTCTGTGTATGGAATGGGATGAGATGGGTAAGCTAATGGAATGTGTTTCACATCATAATAAGGACAGGCATAGACAAACACATTATTACACTTGAAAGGTTTTTCTCCTAATGAACAATATCATAATTTACCCTTATGTTATAGCTGTCATGGTGGCTTTGATGATAACAAGGAAACTGTTAGCTAGCTATAGGCTATCAACCATAATCACTGCTCAGAAGAAGGGATCGGGGTAAAGTTAGCGAGTGCCAACTTCTACCTCTCTCTATGTGTGTGTCTGTTGAGTGTCTGTGTGTGTGTCTGTTGAGTGTCTGTGTGTGTGTCTGTTGAGTGTCTGTCTGTGTGTGTCTGAGTGTCTGTCTGTGTGTGTCTGAGTGTCTGTCTGTGTGTGTGTTGAGTGACTGTGTGTCTGTTGAGTGACTGTGTGTGTGTGTGTGTGTCTGAGTGTCTGTCTATGTGTGTGTCTGTTGAGTGTGTGTGTTTCTGTTGAGTGTCTGTGTGTGTGTGTGTGTGTGTGTGTGCCTGTTGAGTGACTGTCTGTGTGTGCCTGTGTGTTTCTGTTGAGTGTCTGTCTGTGTGTGCCTGTGTGTGTCTGTTGAGTGACTGTGTGTGTGTGTGTGTCTGTTGGGTGTCTGTCTGTGTGTGTGTGTCTGTTGGGTGTCTGTCTGTGTGTGTCTGTGTGTGTCTGTTGAGTGTCTGTGTGTCTTTTACATTTTTTATTTCACCTTTCACCTTTACCAGGTAGTTCTATATGATGTCATAATACACCTTTATTTAACCAGGTAGTTCTATATGATGTCATAATACACCTTTATTTAACCAGGTAGTTCTATATGATGTCATAATACACCTTTATTTAACCAGGTAGTTCTATATGATGTCATAATACACCTTTATTTAACCAGGTAGTTCTATATGATGTCATAATACAGGGAGGCCAGTTGAGAACAAGTTCTCATTTACAACTGCGACCTGGCCAAGATAAAGCAAAGCAGTGCGACACAAACAACAACACAGAGTTACACATGGGATAAACAAACGTACAGTCAATAACACAATAGAAAATCTATATACAGTGTGTGCAAATGTAGTAAGATTAGGGAGGTAAGGCAATAAATAGGCCATAGTGGCGAAATAATTTTAATTTAGCATTAACACTGGAGTGATAGAGACTGGAGTGATGGATGTGCAGATGATGATGTGCAAGTAGAGATACTGGGGTGCAAAAGAGCAAAAATAAATAACAATATGGGGATGAGGTAGTTGGATGGGCTATTTACAGATGGGGTGTGTACAGGTGCAGTGATCGGTAAGCTGCTCTGACAGCTGATGCTTAGTTAGTGAGGGAGATATGAGTCTCCAGCTTCAGTGATTTTTGCAATTCGTTCCAGTCATTGGCAGCAGAGAACTGGAAGGAAAGGCGGCCAAAGGAGGAGTTGGCTTTGGGGAAGACCAGTGAAATATACCTGCTGGAGCGCGTGCTACGGGTGGGTGCTGCTATGGTGACCAGTGAGCTGAGATAAGGCGGTGTTTACCTAGCAAAAACTTAGATGACCTGCAGCCAGTGGGTTTGGTGACGAATATGAAGCGAGGGCCAGCCAACGAGAGCATACAGGTCGCAGTGGTGGGTAGTATATGGGGCTTTGGTGACAAAACGGATGGCACTGTGATAGACTGCATCCAATTTGTTGAGTAGAGTGTTGGAGGCTATTTTGTAAATGACATCGCCGAAGTCAAGGATCGGTAGGATAGTCAGTTTTACGAGGGTATGTTTAGCAGCATGAGTGGAGGATGCTTTGTTGCGAAATAGAAAGCTGATTCTAGATTTAATTTTGGATTGGAGATGCTTAATGTGAGTCTGGAAGGTGAGTTTACAGTCTAACCAGACACCTAGGTATTTGTAGTTGTCCACAAGTCAGAACCGTCCGGAGTAGTGATGCGGGGCGGGCGGGAAGGTGTGGGCAGCGATCGGTTGAAGAGCATGCATTTAGTTTCACTTGCATTTAAGAGCAGTTGGAGGCTACAGAAGGAGATTTGTATGGCATTGAAGCTCGTCTAGAGGGTAGTTAACACAGTGTCCAAAGAAGGACCAGAAGTACACAGAATGCTGTCGTCAGCATAGAGGTGGATCAGAGAATCACCAGCAGCAAGAGCGACATCATTGATGTATACAGAGAAAAGAATCGGCGTGAGGATTGAACCCTGTGGTACCCCCATAGAGACTGCCAGAGGTCCAGACAACAAGCACTCCGATTTGACACACCGAACTCTGTGCACTATTTTGGGGGGATAGGGTGGCATTTGGGATTCAGTCCTGTTCTCAGATGGTTCTGGTCTCTTAGTCCCGTGGGGCTCAGTTGGTAGAGAATGGCCATTGCAACGCCAGGGTTGTGGGTTTGATTCCCACGGGGGACCAGTACGGACATGTATGCATTCATTACTGTAAGTTGCCCTGGATAAGAGTGTCTGCTGAATGACTAGAATGTTGTCTGATGTGGTGCTGTGTCTGATGTGGTGTTGTGTCTGATGTGGTGCTGTGTTGTGTCTGATGTGGTGCTGTGTTGTGTCTGATGTGGTGCTGTGTTGTGTCTGATGTGGTGCTGTGTCTGATGTGGTGCTGTGCTGTGTCTGATGTGGTGCTGTGTTGTGTCTGATGTGGTGCTGTGTCTGATGTGGTGCTGTGTCTGATGTGGTGCTGTGTCTGATGTGGTGCTGTGTTGTGTCTGATGTGGTGCTGTGTCTGATATCTGGTGTTGTCTGATGTGGAGCCAAACTATCTTGTTGTCTCCCTCTCTCTTTCAGAGCCAACAGCTTTATTCCCGTTTCCATGGTTACCACAAAATACCTCTCGTCTGTCTCCATCTCTTTGAGAAAATTGTACATTTTAAAATGTATCTTTTTTGTCCTCAGTTGACCTTTTCGGTCAAACACATTCATAGTAGGCCTATTTAAAAGCCTTTCATAGTATTTAATAGGGTAATATTATATATTCATGTTATAATATTATCAATATTTTATAGTTGATATTAATTTACAGTGGCAAGAAGACGTATGAACCTTTTGGAATTACCTGTATTTCTGCATAAATTGGTCATCAAATTTTATCTGATCTTCATCTAAGTCACAACAATAGACAAACACAGTCTGCTTAAACTAATAACACACAAATGATTGTATTTTTCTTGTCTATATTGAATACATCATTTAAACATTCACAGTGTAGTTGGAAAAAGTATGTGAACCCCTAGGCTAATGACTTCTCCAAAAGCTAATTGGAGTCAGCTAACCCGGAGTCCAATCACTGAGACGAGATTGGAGATGTTGGTTAGAGCT
>CM059795.1:1944041-2114041 GCA_030435695.1 Brachymystax lenok tsinlingensis | reverse complement strand
GGGAATGGCCCTAGCCCTCACCCTCCGATCCAACAGGTTGAGATCCGGGCTTTTCGCTGGCCATGGCAGAACAAAGACATTCCTGTCTTGCTGGAAATCACGCACAGAACAAGCAGTATGGCTGGTGGCATTGTCATGCAGGAGGGTTATGTTAGGATGAGCCTGCAGGAAGGGTACCACTTGAGGGAGGAGGATGTCTTCCCTGTAACACACAGCGTTGAGATTGCCTGCAATGACAACAAGCTCAGTCCGATGAGGCTGTGACACACCGCCCCAGACCATGACGGACCCTCCACCTCCAAATCGATCCCGCTCCAGAGTACAGGCCTCGGTGTAACGCTCATTCCTTCGACGATAAACGCAAATCCGACCATCACCCCTGATGAGACAACCGTGACTCGTCAGTGAAGAGCACATTTTGCCAGTCCTGTCTGGTCCAGCGACGGTGGGTTTGTGCCCATAGGCGACATTGTTGCCGGTGATGTCTGGTGAGGAGCTGCCTTACAACAGGCCTACAAAAACTCAGTCCAGCCTCTCTCAGCCTATTGCGGACAGTCTGAGCACTGATGGAGGGATTGTGCGTTCCTGATGTAACTTGGGCAGTTGTTGTTGCTATCCTGTACCTGCCCCACAGGTGTGATGTTCGGATGTACCGATCCTGTGCAGGTGTTGTTACACGTGGTCTGCCACTGCGAGGACGATCAGCTGTCCGCCCTGTCTCCCTGTAGCGCTGTCTTAGGCGTCTCACAGTACGGACATTGCAATTTATTGCCCTGGCCACATCTGCAGTCCTCATGCCTCCTTGCAGCATGCCTAAGGCACATTCACGCAGAGGAGCAGGGACCCTGGGTATCTTTCTTTAGGTGTTTTTCAGAGTCAGTAGAAAGGCCTTTCATAACTGTGACCTTAATTGCCTACCGTCTGTAAGCTGTTGTGTCTTAACGACCGTTCCACAGGTGCATGTTCATTCATTGTTTATGGTTCATTGAACAAGCATGGGAAACAGTGTTTAAACCCTTTACAATGAAGATCTGTGAAGTTATTTGGATTTTTACGAATTATCTTTGAAAAACAGGGTCCTGAAAAAGGGACGTTTCTTTTTTTGCTGCATTTATGATGGGAATAGTTTGCCATTTGGGAGGGGTCCCCTGACCAGCTCTGCTATATAGGGAATAGTTTGCCATTTGGGACGAGTCCCCTGACCAACTCTGCTATATGGGGAATAGTTTGAGGCCTGCACACACTACACACTATACACTACACACTATACAATACACACTACACACTATACAATACACACTATACACTACACACTATACAATACACACTACGCACTATACGCTACACAATACAGACTACACACTATACAATACACACTACACAATACAGACTACACACTACACACACACAGAGCTCAGTCCTCCCGTGATCCTCCTGTGTTTTCCCGCCTGTCAGCCCTGACAAACTCCATGAGGTCATCAACATTATGCTCTGCACGCCACACCACCGCCAGGGAGAGGACTGAGCTCTGTGTGTGTGTAGTGTGTTTGTGAGAAATCTGTGTCTGAAATCTGTCTACTAACTGGACTGAATACATTTTAGTAATACATTTACTAATGCAACAAATATCAGCATGCTAGGCTCCTCCCACTGAGAACGTGTCATCTCATTTAGGTACAGCACATCCCGTCCCATCAAATCAAATTACATTTTATTTGTCACATGTGCCGAATACAACAGGTGTAGACCTTACAGTGAAATGCTGAATACAACAGGTGTAGTAGACCTTACAGTGAAATGCTGAATACAACAGGTGTAGACCTTACAGTGACATGCTGAATACAACAGGTGTAGACCTTACAGTGAAATGCTGAATACAACAGGTGTAGACCTTACAGTGAAATGCTGAATACAACAGGTGTAGACCTTACAGTGACATGCTGAATACAACAGGTGTAGACCTTACAGTGAAATGCTGAATACAACAGGTGTAGACCTTACAGTGACATGCTGAATACAACAGGTGTAGACCTTACAGTGAAATGCTGAATACAACAGGGTGTAGACCTTACAGTGAAATGCCGAATACAACAGGTGTAGACCTTAGTGAAATGCTGAATACAACAGGTGTAGACATTACAGTGAAATGCCGAATACAACAGGTGTAGACCTTACAGTGAAATGCTGAATACAACAGGTGTAGTAGACCTTACAGTGAAATGCTGAATACAACAGGTGTAGACCTTACAGTGGCATGCTGAATACAACAGGTGTAGACCTTACAGTGAAATGCTGAATACAACAGGTGTAGACCTTACAGTGAAATGCTGAATACAACAGGTGTAGACCTTACAGTGAAATGCTGAATACAACAGGTGTAGACCTTACAGTGAAATGCTGAATACAACAGGTGTAGACCTTACAGTGAAATGCTGAATACAACAGGTGTAGACCTCACAGTGAAATGCTTATTTACAAGCCCTTAACCAATAATGCAGTTTTAAGAAAAATAAGTGTTAAGTAAAAAAAAAAAGAGAAGTTAAAAATAACATATAATTAAATAGCAGCAGTAAAATAACAGTCGACTCCTGGTAACACATAAATAACAGTCGACTCCTGGTAACACACAAATAACAGTCGACTCCTGGTAACACATAAATAACAGTCGACTCCTGGTAACACACAAATAACAGTCGACTCCTGGTAACACATAAATAACAGTCGACTCCTGGTAACACACAAATAACAGTCGACTCCTGGTAACACACAAATAACAGTCGACTCCTGGTAACACATAAATAACAGTCGACTCCTGGTAACACATAAATAACAGTCGACTCCTGGTAACACATTTGGTAAAAAGTCAAGGGGTGTGAATACTTTCTGAAGGCCCTGTAGGTGGGAATAAAGTGACTAGGACATAGGAACAACAGTATCTGCAGTGTATGTGATGAGTCAAAACAGTTCGTGCAAGAAGGGTCAGTGCAGATAGTCCGGGTAGCTATTTGGTTCAACTATTCAACGTACTATTTACCAGTCTTAAGGCTTGCGGGCTGAAGCTGTTCAGGGTCCTGCTGGTTCTAGACTTGGGTGCATAGTTAGCATGCAGTAGCAGTGACTTGGGTGGCTGGAGTCTTTGACAGTTTTTAGGACCTTCCTCTGACACCGCCTGGTATAGAGGTCCCGGATGGCAGGGAACTCGGCCCCAGTGATGTACTGGTCGTATGCATTACCCTCTGTAACGCCTTATGGTCAAATGCCAACCAGTTGGCGTCAGCGTTGTCCAGATTTAGCCGGTGTAGGCCGTCATTGTAAATAAGAATTTGTACTTAATTGACTTGCCTGGTTAAATAAAGGTCAAATAAAAAATAAAACATTAATTCAATAACTTTTTTGAGGATCTTAGGCCCATGCCAAATCTTTTCAGCCTCTGGAGAGGGGAGAAAGCATTGTCGTGCCTCCATTTCCTGTAGTCAACATCCAGCTCTTACGTGTTGCTGAGGGAGAGGTTGTTGTCCTGGCACCACACTGTTGGGTCACTGACCTTCTCCCTATAGGCCGTCTCATCTCGATGTCGTCAGTGATCAGTTCAACAACAATATGGCGTCAGCCATCTTAACTACTTAGGGAGTGGTGGGGCGCTAAAAGTTGAATTATTAAACAATCATCAATATACAAGTGTTGCAAAGTCATCAAAAGCTCTGCTTCTTGGCAATATCACAGCATTATCAGATTTCAAAAAGGCTTCACGGTGAAAGCACAACATTTGATTGTTTGAGGATAGCACCTCCAATATTTTCTATTAGCATAAATTCATAAACCATCGCGGTTCACACAAACACATTTCACAGCGAAAAGAAATCCCTTACCTTTTGAAGAACTTCTGCTGAGGTCTTCCCAAGTGTCCAACGAAGACAATCCATGGTTCTTTTGTTAGAAAAAGTCATTTATTATATCCATAAATCTGTTTGTTTGGTGCGTTATGTTCATAAAATCCAATGTTGAATCGCCCATTGAAACGTGAAGAGAACGTGTTCAAATATACCTATAAACTTTTCCTAAACAAATCAAATACCAGTTAAAATGCATCCTTAGCTATCCTTTTATGAATATTAGCGATAATGTTTCACTCGGATGGTCACCTATACCTTATATAAGTAAAATAAAGTGGGGTGCGCCAGCCAGACTCGCGCACGAGAATACTTGTTGACATTTGAGGTCCCAATGCAATTTCCTGTACCTATTCTTCCTGCTTACTCCAATCTCTCTGAGGCTTTATATATAGACTGTTGACATCTAGTGGAAGCCATAGGTACTGCAGTCTCAGTCCTGGTAACAAATGGATTCAATAAGGAGTGTGTCTAAGAGAGCCAAAGGTCACCAGAAACTGATTTCCGGATGTTTTTTTCTCTGGTTTTTGCCTGCTAAATGAGTTCTGTTATACTCACAGACATTATGTTAACACTTTTAGAACCTTCAGAGTGTTTCCTATCCAATAGTACTAATTATGTGCATATCCTATTTTCTGAGCCTCTCCAAAACTGTCACCTCACCTGCCGCTCCCTAAGAAGTTAATAATGATGTTGGAGTCTTCCGAGGCCACACAGTTGTGGGTGAACAGGGAGTACAGGAGGGGTCTGAGCATGCACCCCTGAGGGGCCCCCGTGGTGAGGGTTATCGTGGCGGATGTGTTGTTACCTACCCTCATCACCTGGGTCCGGCCTTCAGGATGTCCAGGATCCAGTTGCAGAGGGAAGTGTTCAGTCCCAGAGTTCTGAGCTTAGTGATGAGGCACTAAGGTGTTGACCACTGATTTGTAGTCAATGAACAGCATTCTCACATAGGTGTTCCTCTTGTCCAGGTGGGAGAGGGCAGTATGGAGTGCTTTATAGGTTGCCTCATCTGTGGAACTGTTGGAGCGGTATGCAAATTGGAGTAGGTCCAGGATGATGGTGTTGATGTTACCAGCCTTTCAAAGCATTTTATGGCTGAAGATGTGAATGTTATGGGGCTATGGTCATTTAGACAGGTTACTTTGGCGCTCCTGGGCACAGGGACTATGCTGGTCTGCTTGAAATATGTAGGTATTAAAGACTGGGTCAGTGAACGGTTGAAAATGTCAGTGAAGATACTTACCAGCTGGTCAGCGCATGCTCTGAGTACGCGCCAATCAATCAATAAATAAATCAATAAAATGTATTTATAAAGCCATTTTTACAACAGCATTTGTCACAAAGTGCTTATACAGAAACCCAGTCTAAAACCCCAAACAGCAAGCAATGCAGGTGTAGACGCACAGTGGCTAGGAAAAACTCCCTAGAAAGGGACGAACCTATTAAGAAATCTAGACAGGAACCGGGCTCTGAGTGGTGACAAGTCCTCTTCTGGCTTTGCCGGGTGGAGATAAGAGTGCATGGCCATTAAGGTCATTAAGATTATAAGAGCACCTGACCATTTAAGGCCAGATTGTTCTTCAAGATGTTCAAACATTCAGAAAGTCCGGCAGGGTCAAATAATAATCACAGTGGTTGTAGAGGGTGCAAGAGGTCAGCACACCGGGAGTTAATGTCAGTTGTTTTTTCATAGCCGAGGATTCAGAGGTCGAGACAGCAGGTGTGGTAGGGAGAAGGAGAGGGGGAGAGAGAGACACGAGAACAGCAGGTCCGGGGCAAGGTAGCACGTTGAAACTTAAGCAGCAGCATTACAAGGTAGGACTTCTGGTGAACAGGTCAGGGTTCCATAGCCACAGGCAAAACAGCAGAAACTGGATCAGCAGCATGACCAGGTGGACTGGGGACAGCCAGGAGTCATTAGGCCAGGTAGTCCCGATGCATGGTCCTAGGGATCAGGTCATTCCGGGAGGAGAGAGAGAGATGGGATAATTAGAGGGAGCGTATCTAAGATCACACAAGACACCAGATAAGACAGGAGAATTACACCAGATATAACTGACCCCAGCCCCCCTGGCATATAGACAATTGCAGCATAGATACAGGAGACCGAGACAGGGGTGGGGTGGGGGGTGGGGTTAGGTGTATAACCATACTCACTTTGGCAAAGCACAGCCCCCCACACCACCAATGGGATGTCAACAGACCACTAACTTAATTCCCTGTGACAAGGCTGAGTGTAGCCCACGAAGATCTCCTCCACCGCATGAGCCTGAGTACAGGAAAAATGGAAGAGCGCGAGCAAGCCAGTGACTGAGCCCTGTAAAAGGGTCAGAGGCAGAGAATCCCAGTGGAGAGAGGGGAGGCGGCCAGGCAGAGACAGCAAGGATGGTTCGTCACTCCAGTGCCTAGCCGTTCGCCTTTGTACCCCTGGGCCAGACTACACTCAATCATAGGACCTACTGAAGAGATGAGTCTTCAGTAAAGACTTAAAGGTCGAGACCGAGTCTGAAACTCTCACATGAATAGACAGACCTTTGCATAAAAATGAAGCTCTATAGGAAAAATCCCTACCTCCAGCTTTTTGTTTAGAAATTCTAGGCACAATAAGGAGGCCTGCGTCTTGTGACCGTAGCATACGTGTAGATATGTATGGCAGAACCAAATCGGAGAAATAGGTAGGAGCAAGCCATGTAATGCTTTGTAGGTTAGCAGTAAAACCTTGAAATCAGCCCTAGCCTTAACAGGAAGCTAGTGTAGAGAGGCTAGCACTGGAGTAATATGATCAAATAGTCAAGATTCTAGCAGCCGTATTTTGATATGTTGGCACGTCTGCCATATTGCATCTCCATCCCAAAGCCCTTGCTTGGAAGTGTACTTCGCCAGACTGCCAAGAACCTTGCCCTCATCCAGGCCAAGGTGGCGAGACACTGTAGTGATGACACCATAGGCCTTGTTGATCTCTGCACCAGACAGGATGCTCTTTCCAGCATACTTGGGGTCCAACATGTGCGCTGCGGCATGTATGGGCTTCAGGCAGAAGTCTTCACGATTTTTGATGTATTTCAGAACTGCGGTTTCCTCTGCTTGGAGCAACAGTGAAGTAGGCAGGGCAGTACGGATTTCTTCTCTTACATCTGCAAGCAGAGTCTGAACATCAGACAGGATGGCATTGTGTCCCTCAATCCGTACAATGGCTACTGCTATAGGTTTCAGGAATTTCAGGCTGCTTACTCTCTCCCAAAATACATCATCCAGGAGGATCCTATTGATGCGGCTGTCCATATCGGCAGACTGTGATATGGCCATTTCTTAGAGAGACTCCTTCCCCTCAAGGAGACTGTCAACCATGATGACAACACCACCCCAAGCTTCATTGTGGTGCTCGTATTATTCTCACTTGCTTGGTGAGGTAGATTGCTGCTATAACTTGATGACCCTTCACATACCTAACAATTTCCGTGGCTCTCTTGTAGAGTGTATCCATTGTTTTCAGTGCCATGATGTGCTTGAGGAGCAGATTCAATGCATGAGCAGCACAGCCAATAGGTGTGATGTGAGGGTAGGACTCCTCCACTTCAGACCAAGCAGCAATCATGTTCGCAGCATTGTCTGTCACCAGTGCAAATACCTTCTGTGGTCCAAGGTCATTGATGACTGCCTTCAGCTCATCTGCAATGTAGAGACCGGTGTGTCTGTTGTCCCTTGTGTCTGTGCTCTTGTAGAATACTGGTTGAGGGGTGGAGAGGATGTAGTTAATTATTCCTTGCCCACGAACATTCCACCACCCATCAGAGACGATTGCAATACAGTCTGCTTTCTCTATGATTTGCTTGACCTTCACTTGAACTCTGTTGAACTCTGCATCCGGCAAATAAGTAGATAAAGCATGTCTGGTAGGAGGGGTGTGTGCTGGGTGAAGAACATTCATACATCTCTTCCAATACATATTGCCTGTGAGCATCAGAGGTGAACCAATTGCATACACAGCTCGAGCAAGACATTCATCAGCATTTCTCTGACAACGTTCCTACATTGAGTCAAAAAAACTTCTGATTCCAGGAGGACCATGAGCTGTTGCTATAGATACAGTGTCTGATTCATCATTTTCATCATGTAGAGGGACTTTTGTCAGAGGTTGCTTGTTGTGAGCTCTGAGGGAACTTTATGCACTTGGCCAGAAGATTCTGCATCTTTGTTGCATTCTTCACATATGATTTGGCACAGTATTTGCAAATGTACACAGCTTTTCCTTCTACATTAGCTGCAGTGAAATGTCTCCACCCATCAGATAGTGCTCGTGGCATTTTACTGTAAAGATTTTTTTTTTTTTTGTAAAAAACAAACAAATACAATTCCATGTACAGATAAATAGTTAAGCAGTTAGATTAAACAACTCCTTTGTAAGATAAATGTTTTACAATGAAACATGTATGGAAACAGGTGAATTAACACTCCTCAGTTAGCAGGCTCAAGCAAGCTAAAACCCACATTGTAGCAAAAACGATCTAGCAGAAATTGTTAACAAGTTAGAAATGATTTAAACACACTTTGCTGTAGACTACTATTTACTAATTAACAACAAATCATGTATGTCGTATAAAATATATTCACCCCACCCAGTATTTTAATCAAAACTTACCAGAAATCATGTAGTCCTTGGCTCAGACAGTGTAGTAGTGTGGGCTCAATAGCATCTCATTAGTGTGCAAGATCTTGAAAATCAGCTGTACATGTGATGGACTGCAAATGTGATGGAAGAATGCACTGTGCATGAAGAGGGTTGCAATTCCATTGAATTGTGGATAGTTTAACCAAAATATGCCACAAGACATAGAATTGCCCTATGTGTATCCCACAAAAAACGTTCACTGTTATAAGCTCACTTTTGTTATTTTATTTTTATTCCCCAAATTCCCAGGCTTAACTTCCCATGGAAAATCTCCTGAAAAATTCTGGAAATTTACAGGAAAGTTTCCGACCCTTTGCATCACTGACCCTAGTTGGGGCGGCAGGCAGCCTAGTGGTTAGAGCGTTGGACTAGTAACCGAAAGATCAAATCCCTGAGCTGACAAGGTAAAAAATCTCTCGTTCTGCCCCTGAACAAGGCAGTTAACTGGGCACTACAGAGGGTAGTGCGAACGGCCCAGTACATCACTGGGGCCAAGCTTCCTGCCATCCAGGACCGTAGTACACTACCCTATGGGTCCTGGTCAACAGTAGTGCACTACCCTATGGGTCCTGGTCAACAGTAGTACACTACCCTATGGGTCCTGGTTAACAGTAGTACACTACCCTATGGGTCCTGGTCAACAGTAGTACACTACCCTATGGGTCCTGGTTAACAGTAGTACACTACCCTATGGGTCCTGGTCAACAGTAGTACACTACCCTATGGGTCCTGGTTAACAGTAGTACACTACCCTATGGGTCCTGGTTAACAGTAGTACACTACCCTATGGGTCCTGGTTAACAGTAGTACACTACCCTATGGGTCCTGGTCAACAGTAGTACACTACCCTATGGGTCCTGGTCAACAGTAGTACACTACCCTATGGGTCCTGGATAACAGTAGTACACTACCCTATGGGTCCTGGTCAACAGTAGTGCACTACCCTATGGGTCCTGGTTAACAGTAGTACACTACCCTATGGATCCAGCCACCCTATTCATAGACTACTCTCTCTGCTACCGCACGGCAAGCGGTACCGGAGCGCCAAGTCTAGGTCCAAGAGGCTTCTAAACAGCTTCTACCCCCAGCTTCTACCCAGACTATTTTCAGTGCCCCCCAACCCCCCTCTCACCCCGGACTTTACACCACTGCTACTCTCCGTTGTCATCTATGCATAGTCTCCAGGCTCCAAGACAATGTGCTGTAGGACGTTGTTACCCAGCCAGGCGCTAATGTGTCTCTCTCTCTCCTCGTTGAATGAATGACAAATGGATGAATGGATGATAATTGTGCACATTATTTTAAAATAGAATTTAAATGAGGCCTAAGTGAATGATAAGGAGGGTGAAGAGGTTGAATTAATTAAGAACGACAATAGTGTAATGATGAGTTTGTGTTATGCCTATTTATCATCGTTGGCGCTCATCATTTTGACCGCGCGCCTTGCGGGTTAATGTCATTCTCTTATCATCGTTGGTGCTCATGTTAATAATTTGACCGCGCGCCTTGCGGGTTTGATACCATTTATCTTTGACGTTTTTACTTTGTAAAAAGAAGCTGTTACAGGACTGTTACTCTATTACTAATCAAATGTATTGTAAGAGAAACGAAGCCATGCTACGTGTTGCCGTTAGAAGAACGCAAAACATATCCTTGACTCTATGCAAGTGGATGAGCGAAAGGGGAAACAAACGTTGCCAGTCAGCGTGCACAGCGGCACATTGAAACTACACCTAAACTAATTTCCTATAATAATAAGAGTTAGCCTAAAGACTAGATTAAATTGACAATAGTCTCATTAGTAACAATATTATCTGTTGTCAAAATGCAGGGAAGGAGCACCACTTAATCAAATCCTCCTTCAGAGTCACATCTACAGTGGGGCAAAAAAGTATTTAGTCAGCCACCAATTGTGCAAGTTCTCCAACTTAAAAAGATGAGAGAGGCCTGTAATTTTCATCATAGGTACACTTCAACTATGACAGACGAAATGAGAAAAAGAAATCCAGAAAATCACATTGTAGGATTTTTAATTTATTTATTTGCAAATTATGGTGGAAAATAAGTATTTGGTCAATAACAAAAGTTTATCTCAATACTTTGTTATATACCCTTTGTTGGCAATGACAGAGGTCAAACGTTTTCTGTAAGTCTTCACAAGGTTTTCACACACTGTTGCTGGTATTTTGGCCCATTCCTCCATGCAGATCTCCTCTAGAGCAGTGATGTTTTGGGGCTGTCGCTGGGCAACACGGACTTTCAACTCCCTCCAAAGATTTTCTATGGGGTTGAGATCTGGAGACTGGCTAGGCCACTCCAGGACCTTGAAATGCTTCTTCTGAAGCCACTCCTTCGTTGCCGGGCGGTGTGTTTGGGATCATTGTCATGCTGAAAGACCCAGCCACGTTTCATCTTCAATGCCCTTGCTGATGGAAGGAGGTTTTCACTCAAAATCTCACGATACATGGCCCCATTCATTCTTTCCTTTACACGGATCAGTCGTCCTGGTCCCTTTGCAGAAAAACAGCCCCAAAGCATGATGTTTCCACCCCCATGCTTTGGATGCAACTCAGCATTCTTTGTCCTCTAAACACGACGAGTTGAGTTTTTACCAAAAAGTTCTATTTTGGTTTCATCATATGACATTCTCCCAATCCTCATCTGGATCATCCAAATGCTCTCTAGCAAACTTCAGACGGGCCTGAACATGTACTGGCTTAAGCAGGGGGACACGTCTGGCACTGCAGGATTTGAGTCCCTGGCGGCGAGTGTGTTACTGATGGTAGGCTTTGTTACTTTGGTCCCAGCTCTCTGCAGGTCATTCACTAGGTCCCCGTGTGGTTCTGGGATTTTTGCTCACCGTTCTTGTGATCATTTTGACCCCACGGGGTGAGATCTTGCGTGGAGCCCCAGATCGAGGAAGATTATCAGTGGTCTTGTATGTCTTCCATTTCCTAATAATTGCTCCCACAGTTGATTTCTTCAAACCAAGCTGCTTACCTATTGCAGATTCAGTCTTCCCAACCTGGTGCAGGTCTACAATTTTGTTTCTGGTGTCCTTTGACAGCTCTTTGGTCTTGGCCATAGTGGAGTTTGGAGTGTGACTGTTTGAGGTTGTGGACAGGTGTCTTTTATACTGATAACAAGTTCAAACAGGTGCCATTAATACAGGTAACGAGTGGAGGACAGAGGAGCCTCTTAAAGAAGAAGGTCTGTGAGAGCCAGAAATCTTGCTTGTTTGTATGTGACCAAATACTTATTTTCCACCATAATTTGCAAATAAATTCATTCAAAATCCTACAATGTGATTTTCTGGATTTTTTTTCCTCATTTTGTCTGTCATAGTTGAAGTGTACCTATGATTAAAATTACAGGCCTCTCTCATCTTTTTAAGTGAGAGAACTTGCACAATTGGTGGCTGACTAAATACTTTTTTACCCCACTGTAAGACATTGTGATTTCTATAAAGTGTCAGAAAGAGCATATTCTGCAGTTTCTATGCAACTTACCTTGGTCAAGAAGTGCATCTCTATTTCCAAATATAACTTTTTCCAAGAATATCTGCACTGTCCCTGCATTCAGCTCATGACCACTCCACTGTCCATGCATTCAGCACATGACCACTCCACTGTCCCTGCATTCAGCACATGACCACTCCACTGTCCCTGCATTCAGCACATGACCACTCCACTGTCCATGCATTCAGCTCATGACCACTCCACTGTCCATGCATTCAGCACATGACCATTCCACTGTCCATGGATTCAGCTCATTAATCTATTTCCAAATATAACTTTTCGAAGAATATCTGTACTGTCCCTGCATTCAGCACATGACCACTCCACTGTCCATGCATTCAGCACATGACCACTCCACTGTCCACGCATTCAGCACATGACCACTCCACTGTCCACGCATTCAGCACATGCCCATTGTACTGTAAAATCAATATAACAATGTGAATGGATGTAGGCTAGATACTACCATGTTGTCATGTGTTGCTGCCATACTGTGCTGTTGTCTTTGGTCTCCCTTTATGTATTGTTGTGGTGTCTCTCGTCGTGATGTGTGTGTGTTTTTTTTTGTCCTATATTTTAAATTCTATTCGCAGCCCCAGGCCCCGCAGGAGCCCTTTTGCCTTTTGGTAGGCCGTGATTGTAAATAAGAATTAGTTCTTAATTCATTTGCCTAGTTAAATAAAAAATAAAATAAATAAATGCTGTGGGAATCCCTCCATTGTGTAACATGACTGTGATTAACATTACAATACAATAGAACAATAGTCTAGGACATCAGCTACATGGTGGATGAATAGCCTCATGGCTGCTAGCTGGGAACGCTTAGTTCAGAGAGAGAGAGAGAGAGAGAGAGAGAGTGCGTGTGCAGGGGCTAGCTGAATTCAGGGGGTATTTTTCAGGGCTAATATTACATGACAGGAGACCAAGGTTCCGTCAAGGTGAATCAGGCCCAGTTTCTTCTCTCCTCTCTTCCTCTCCTCCTCTTATCCCCCCATCCTAAGGTGCCCCGCTGCACTGCTCCTTGGTCCCCCATCCCCCAGTCAGAGAGGAGAGGAATCTCCTCTCCTCTCTGACTTCAATCACTATAACCCTAATCTTTAAATTACGTGATGATTCCACGTCACAGATATACCGTCGAATGAAATGGAAATTAGATTAATTTCTGTAGGACACAACCTCTATAATGTGGAATGTACGCCACCGCGTACGTCGTGTGTGAAAGTATTAATTTGCCAGTTTAATTAGGTAGATAAAATGTTGAATCATCCTTAGTGGCAGACTCTGTGTGTTTGATAGGGAATGAGAGTTGTGTATGTGATAACAAGGAGTGTGTGTGTCTGTGTGTGCGTGCATGTGTGTGTATGTGTGTGTGTCTGTGTGTGTGTGTGAATGCGTGCGTGCGTGTGTGTGTGCGTGCGTGTCTGTGTGTGCGTGCGTGTGATGATTTTACACCAGTCCGCTGGGTAATCCAATCACCTCTGTATGGCTAGGACCCATCTCACCTTGTATTCGCCCCCTCCCTCTCTCTCCTCCCTCTCTCTCCCCCTCCTCTCTCTCCCCCTCCCTCTCTCGCCCCCTCCCTCCCTCTCCTGTCCCCTCCCTCTCCCCTTCCCCTCCCTCTCTCGCCTCCTGCCCCGCCCTCCCCCTCCCTCTCTCTCTCCCCTCCCTCCCCTCCCTCTCTCTCCCTCCCTCTCCCGCCCCCTCCCTCTCTCGCCCCTGCTCCCTCCCTCTCTCTGCCCATTCCTCCCTCTCCCGCCCCCTCCCTCTCCCTCTCCCTGTCTCTGTCTCTCTCTCTCTCTATTAAGAGTTTGCTGTTGTAACCTAATACTACGCATCTCTGCTCTTACGTCCTAATGCTGCACGTCCTCCTCAGGATTACAGAGGCCTTGACTACAACCCAAATGGCACCAGATTCCCTACAAAGTACACTATATAAGGAATAGGGTGCCATTTGGGGCTTAGACCTAGCTGATTTGAAGTGTAGAGAAATGTATTTAGCCATGTCATGGTCTATGTATCGCTCAGCCATACACCCTCTGAGGATGGCTCCATGTAACATCATAGATTGTTTAAATGAACTGAGTGAGCTGCTGCCTGGCTGCTTAGCTGGATGAGACTACATGGGGCTGGATGGAGTCTACATGGGGCTGGAGATGAGTCTACATGGGGCTGGAGATGAGTCTACATGGGGCTGGAGATGAGTCTACATGGGGCTGGAGATGAGTCTACATGGGGCTGGAGATGAGTCTACATGGGGCTGGAGATGAGTCTACATGGGGCTGGAGATGAGTCTACATGGGGCTGGAGATGAGGCTACATGGGGCTGGAGATGAGACTACATGGGGCTGGTGGTGAGACTACATGGGGCTGGAGATGAGACTACATGGAGCTGGTGGTGAGACTACATGGGGCTGGAGATGAGGCTACATGCGGCTGGAGATGAGGCTACATGGGGCTGGAGATGAGACTACATGGGGCTGGTGGTGAGACTACATGGGGCTGGAGATGAGTCTACGTGCGGCTGGTGGTGAGACTACATGGGGCTGGAAGTGAGACTACATGGGGCTGAGGCTCTATTGTGTTACACTGAACTCACTCACTCTCGGGCATGCGTTGTTTTAAAGAACAAGTCACCTACACAGTCATATAACACAACTTCAGAATGTAAAATTTGTATAATAAAATTTGGAAACACCCTGTCCTGTTGGATATTTGTATGAACATTTTAATTAATAAAAACACAGCTGCTTTTGAATACAATCCAGGCCTAGATTGTATAATAGAGTCACCTTAAAAACAAGATTTAACTGAGTGTGATATGTGACAATATTATCAATTGTCAAATTGTACATGATGAGATGGGAACACAAACGACTTGGAGCAGCTTGCATCAACAGCCTTGTTACTGTCTAACTACCAGCCTCTGTCTATATTACCCAGTGTGCTGGCCTCCCAGCTTCCCATCATTCCAGCGTCCTAGTCTCCCATCCTCCCAGCCTCCTATTCTCCCAGCCTTCCATCCTCTCAGCCTTCCATCCTCTCAGCCTCCTATCCTCTCAGCCTCCTATCCTCCCAGCCTCCTATCCTCCCAGCCTCCTATCCTAACAGCCTTCCATCCTCCCAGCCTCCTATCCTCCCAGCCTCCTATCCTCCCATTCTCCCAGCCTCCTATCCTCCCATCCTCCCAGCCTCCTATCCTCCCAGCCTTCCATCCTCTCAGCCTCCCTATCCAGAGTAGAGACAGAGAGGAGAAGATAAGAGCCCATTTCCATTACCAGAGGCTTGTTTTGAGGTGTTTGAGGAGTGACATGTGAGTCACTGGCTGCATACCAAATGGCAGCTTATTCCCTATACAGTGCACTACTTTAGACCAGAGCCCTTTCAAAAGTAGTGCACTATATAGGATATAGGGTTCCATTTGGCACACAAGGTTGTCTGTTCACAGTGGGTGGCAGGGCAGCAATGCAGTAGTGAGGTTAATGGTATTGCGAGGTCAGAGCATGTGGTAGATTAACCCTGTGATTTGGAGAGGGGGCTCTTGTAGCAGGAGTAGAGGCTAGCCCTGACAGAAGATCCGCACATCATCACAGGGCCATGCAGGGTCACTCAGAAGAGGATGTGTGCATCGCAAATGGCACCCTATTCACCCATTTGAGCTCAAGTCAAAAGCAGTGCACTAGAAATAGGGTGTAATTTGGGATGCAGACAAGGGTCAGTTAGGCGCCACTCGATAGACAATGTGAGAGGGGAGTAGCAGGGTTTATGTGGAATGGAATCATGGATTCTATAGATTATTGTCTGTATTGCTGAGGAAAAACGTAGAAAGTTAGTTGGAAATATTTCAGTACACGAAATACTATAATGATGCCTGCATGGCACGGAGGAAAAAGCAATGCAATGTTGCCATGTTATCTGTATTTATTATCGATACACATTAGTTGCTGTCAAGCCAGCAGCTACTCTTCCTGTGGGTTTTTTATGGATCCCCATTAGTTCCTGCCAAGGCAGCAGCTACTCTTCCTGGGGTTTATTATGGATCCCCATTAGTTCCTGCCAAGGCAGCAGCTACTCTTCCTGGGGTTTATTATGGATCCCCATTAGTTCCTGACAAGGCAGCAGCTACTCTTCCGGGGTTTATTATGGATCCCCATTAGTTCCTGACAAGGCAGCAGCTACTCTTCCGGGGGTTTATTATGTGGGTGCAAAAGAGCAAAAATAAATAACAATATGGGGATGAGGTAGTTGGTTGGGCTATTTACAGATGGGCTGTGTACAGCTGCAGTGATCTGTAAGCTGCTCTGACAGCTGATGCTTAAAGTTAGTGAGGGAGATATAAGTCTTCAGCTTCAGTGATAATTGCAATTCGTTCCAGGCATTGGCAGCAGAGAACTGGAAGGAACGGCGGCCAAAGGAGGAGTTGGCTTTGGGGATGACCAGTGAAATATACCTGCTGGAGTGTGTGCTACTGGTGGGTGCTGCTACGGTGACTAGTGAGCTGAGATAAGGCAGGGCTTTACCTAGCAAAGACTTATAGATGACCTGGAGCCAGTGGGTTTGGCGACGAATATGAAGCGAGGGTCAGCCAACGAGAGCATACAGGTCGCAGTGGTGGGTAGTATATTTAGGATTTGGTGACCAAATGGATGGCACTGTGATAGACTGCATCTACTTTTCTGAGTAGAGTGTTGGAGGCTATTTTGTAAATGACATCGCCGAAGTCAAGGATCGGTAAGATAGTCAGTTTTACGAGGGTATGTTTGGCAGCATGACTGAAGGATGCTTTGTTGCGAAATAGGATGCCGATTCTAGACTTTTGGATTGGAGATGCTTAATGTGAATCTGGAAGGAGAGTTTACAGTCTAACCAGACACCTAGGTATTTGTAGTTGTCCACATTTTCTAAGTCAGAACCGTCCAGAGTAGTGATGCTAGACGGGCGGGCGATTGCGGGCAGCGATCGGTTGAAGAGCATGCGTTTAGTTTTACTTGCATTTAAGAGCAGTTGGAGGCCACGGAAGGAGAGTTGTATGGCATTGGATAGAATGGCCAGCCGTAGAAAAATGCTTATTGAAATTCTCAATTATGTCACATTTATCGGTGGTGACAGTGTTTCCTAACCTCAGTGCAGTGGGCAGCTGGGAGGAGGTGCTCTTATTCCCCATGGACTTTACAGTGTCCAAAATCTTTTTAGAATTAGTGCTACAGGATGCAAATTTCTGTTTGAAAAAACTAGCCTTAACTTTCCTAACTGCCTGTGTGTATTGGTTCCTAACTTCCCTGAAAAGTTGCATATCGCGGGGGCTATTTGATGCTAATGCAGTACGCCACATGATGTTTTTGTGCTGGTCAAGTGCAGTCAAGTCTGGAGTGAACCATGGGCTAAATCTGTTCTTAGTTAAAAAAATAAATAAATTGGGCATACTTATTTATGATGGTGAGGAAAGCACTTTTAAAGAACAACCAGGCGTCCTCTACTGACGGGATGAGGTCAATATCCTTCCAGGATACCTGGGCCAGGTCGATTAGAAAGGCCTGCTCGCTTAACCCATTACGGACGCAAGCAATGAGGTGATTGCTGAGATCCTGGTTGAAGACAGCAGAGGTTTATTTAGAGGGCAAGTTGATCAGGATATTATCTATGAAAGTGCCCATGTTTACGGATTTAGGGTTGTACCTGGTAGGTTCCTTGATAATTTGTGTGGGATTGAGGGCATTTAGCTTAGATTGTAGGACGGCTGGGGTGTTAAGCATATCCCAGTTTAGGTCACCTAACAGTACGATCTCTGAAGATAGACGGGGGGCAATCAATTCACATATGGTGTCCAAGGCACCTCGTAACATCTTCACTAGTGTCCAGTCTAACCCCCCTCTCCTATCCTCTCTCTCCTCATCTCTCTCCAGTCTGCAGAGCGGGTTTCTTCCGATCGGTGCTGCAGACCCCTGCCTGCAGTAAATGTCCTCCTCACAGCTTCACCAGAGTCCAGGGTTCCATAGCATGTACCTGTGAGGAGGGATACTACAGGAGAGACAGTGACCCGCCCAACATGGCCTGTACACGTATGTACTACACCTCACTATGCCTCATCATTCATTACATACTATGCTACTACATACTATCCACATACCGTAAAACTTCTCAAATAGCCGCCTGTTCCTTTTAATAGCCGGGGCAACGGCACACATTTCAGCAAATAAACAGCTGTTTCAAATAAATGCAGATTCTAAATTAATTGTTTTCAAGCTTACCATGAATTACCATGAATTACCAAGGTTTAATATTTGATTTGTTACATTAAATAATTCAGTAGAAAGGATGGCAATCATCCATTTTTATAGCCAGTAAGATACTGCTGAGAACTGCTAGCTAACAGGCAAGCACAAAAACATAATAATAATAACAAAAATAATAATATTAATAATTATTATTATTATTATTATTTATTTTCCATACATATTGGGTAGTTTACCACTCCATGCATTAATACTACAGTAGTTATCGGTAGTATACTGCTCCATGCATTAATACTACAGAAGTTATTGGTAGTGTACTGCTCCATACGTTAATACTGTAGTAGTTATCAGTAGTATACCACTCCATACATGAGCACTACAGTAGTTAGTTATACCGCTCCATACATTTATACTACAGTAGTTATTGGTAGGAGAGACTCAGACCTTCGTAGCAAAGCCTGCACATGTAAATACAATACATCCATTTACACAAAAGGGTCATTCCACGAGTGCCCTTTGATATTTTAAGTAGAAATTATTTTTTCATTTTAACATGTCCCTCCGTCAACCCTGTGTCACTTCTAGGAAGATTTAAACCCACTTAATCCCTAAATGTATTCAAGTTTCACCATCATTTGTTATTTTGTTGCTTTGGTACAGTTCTGAAGATTATTATTTATTTCATGTGATTAGAGATTCACCTACAGTACAAAAGTCAAAGGTTTGGACACACCTACTCATTCCAGGGTTTTTCTTTATTTTTTCTATTTTCTACATTGTACAATAGTAAAGACATCAAAACTATGAAATAACACATATGGAATCATGTACAGTGCCTTGCAAAAGTATTCATCCCCCTTGGCGTTTTTCCTATTTTGTTGCATTACAACATGTAATTTAAATTTATTTTTTATTTGGATTTCATGTAATGGACACACACAAAATAGTCCAAATTGGTGAAGTGAAATTTAAAAAAAAATACCTTGTTTCAAAAAATTATAAAAAATACAAAACTGAAAAGTGGTGCGTGGATATGTATTCACCCCTTTGCTATGAAGCCCCTAAATAAGAAAGTCACATAATGAGTTAGATTGCACACAGGTGGACTTTATTTAAGTGTCACAAGATCTGTCACATGATCTCAGTATATATACACCTGAAAGGCCCCAGAGTCCGCTACACCACTAATCAAGGGGTCAGGAAAAAATATCTGGAGAAGTACAGATCAATGTTGGGTTATAAAAAAATATCAGAAACTTTGAACATCCCATGGAGCACCATTAAATCAATAAATGGAAATAATATAGCACCATATATTTTTGGGCCATCAAGGAAATTGCTATGTCTGGCGCAAACCCAACTTCTCATCACCCCGAGAACACCATCCCCACAGCGAAGCATGGTGGTGGCAGCAGCATGCTGTGGGGGTGTTTTTCATCGGCAGGGACTGGGAAACTGGTCAGAATTGAAGGAATGATGGATGGCGCTAAATACAGGGAAATTCTTGAGGAAACCTGTTTCAGTCTTCCAGAGATTTGAGACTGGGACAGAGGTTCACCTTCCAGCAGGACAATGACCCTGCGCATACTGCTATAGCAACACTCGAGTGGTTTATGAGGAAACATTTAAATGTCTTGGAATGGCCTAGTTAAAGCCCAGACCTCAATCCAATTGTGAATCTGTGGTATGACTCAAATATTTCTGTACACCAGCGGAACCCATCCAACTTGAAGGAGCTGGAGCAGTTTTGCCTTTGAGAATGGGCAAAAATCCCAGTGGTTAGGTGTGGCAAACTTATAGAGACATACCCCAAGAGACTTGCAACTGTAATTGCTGCAAAAGGGGGATCTACAAAGTATTGACTTTGGGGGGGTGAATAGTTATGAATGCTCAAGTTTTCTGTTTTTTTTTGTTTTTATGTTTGTTTCACAATAAAACATATTTTGCATCTTTAAAGTGGTAACCATGTTGTGTAAATCAAATGATACAAACCACAAAAAATCATATTTTAATTCTAGATTGTAAGGCAAAAAAATAGGAAAAATGCCAATACTTTCTCAAGCCACTTTAAAACCCTAACTAGAACTTAATGGGAACATTTTCTGGATAAATATTGTTTTATTTAACCCAAATGAGATGGGAATGAAGTTGAACGTGCTCTTTATGACAGAATAATTAACTTGAAATCCCAAAAAAAAATTAGCAAGTTACGCTTCTTAAAAGTCACCGAATTGGTGGAACGACCCAGCATCATCTCTACATAGTGGAGTCCTTTATGGAATAAGAGTGGATGTTATTGTCCCTACGGGACCTCTTCTATCAATATGTTATAGTGTCAGCGGAATAATACAATGTGTTATTGTCCCTACAGGACCGCCCTCAGCTCCTCGTAATGCCATTTCCAACGTAAACGAAACGTCGGTCTTCCTGGAGTGGGCGGTTCCCGAGGAGACTGGCGGCAGGAAGGACGTCAGCTATAACATCCTGTGTCGTAAGATCAGCGTTGACAGCAGACACTATGAGGAGTGTGACAGCACGGTGCGGTTCCTGCCCCAACGCAACAGTCTCAGGAACAACTCTGTGATGGTGGCAGACCTTCTGGCTCACACTAACTACACCTTCGAGGTGGAGGCTGTCAATGGAGTGTCTGAGCTCACCAACCCGGGACGACAGTTTGTCTCGCTCAACGTCACCACCAACCAGGCAGGTTAGTGTCTTCACATGATCTATATATTATATACATTACCTTTACCATAGACCAATGTAAAGAGTCCGGGTGTTCAATGTAAAGAGTCCGGGTGGCCATTTGATTAGTTTAGTTGTTCCGCAGTCTTATGGGGGTAGAAGCTGTTAAGGAGTCTTTTAGACCTAGACTTGGCGCTACGGTACCACTTTCTCTCAACCAGCTTCACCTGGAATGTTTTTCCAACAGTCTTGAAGGAGTTCCCATATATGCTGAGCACTTGTTGGCTGCTTTTCCTTCACTTTTCACCCCCACACCATCACACCTCCTCCTCCGTGCTTCACGGTGGGAGCCACACATGCAGAGATTATCCGTTCACCTTCTCTGCGTCTCAACAAAGACACAAAGTTGGAACAAAAAATGTCTTGTGTTTCGTGGCCCAAGCAAGTCTCTTCTTATTATTGGTGTCCTTTAGTAGTGGTTTCTTTGCAGAAATTCGACCATGAAGGGCTGATTCACGCAGTCTCCTCTGAACAGTTAATTTTGAGATGTGTCTGTTACTTGAACTCTGTGAAGCATTTATTTGGGCTGAAGATTCTGATGCTGGTACCTCTAATGAACTTATCCTCTGCAGCAGAGGTAACTCTGGGTCTTCCTTTCCTGTGGCAGTCCTCATGAGAGCCAGTTTCATCACAGCGCTTGATGGTTTTTGCGACTGCACTTGAAGAAACTTTCAACGTTTTTGAAATGTTCCTGATTGACTGACCTTCATTTCTTAAAGTAATGATGGACTGTGGTTTCTCTTTGCTTATTTGAGCTGTTATTGCCATAATATGGACCTGGTCTTTTACCAAATAGGGCTGTCTTCTGTATACCACCCCTACCTTGTCACTATAAAACTGATTGGCTCAAACATATTAATAAATTAACTTTTAACAAGGCACACCTGTTAATTGAAACACATTCCAGGTGACTACCTCATGAAGCTAGTATATATACACAACACTATACCACACTATTAGAGTATGTATACACAACACTATACCCCACTACTAGAGTATATATACACAACACTATACCCCACTACTAGAGTATATATACACAACACTATACCACACTACTAGAGTATATATACACAACACTATACCACACTACTAGAGTATATATACACAACACTATACCCCACTACTAGAGTATGTATACACAACACTATACCCCACTACTAGAGTATATATACACAACACTATACCCCACTACTAGAGTATATATACACAACACTATACCCCACTACTAGAGTATGTATACACAACACTATACCCCACTACTAGAGTATGTATACACAACACTATACCCCACTACTAGAGTATATATACACAACACTATACCACACTACTAGAGTATATATACACAACACTATACCCCACTACTAGAGTATGTATACACAACACTATACCCCACTACTAGAGTATGTATACACAACACTATACCCCACTACTAGAGTATATATACACAACACTATACCCCACTACTAGAGTATATATACACAACACTATACCCCACTACTAGAGTATGTATACACAACACTATACCCCACTACTAGAGTATATATACACAACACTATACCCCACTACTAGAGTATATATACACAACACTATACCACACTACTAGAGTATATATACACAACACTATACCACACTACTAGAGTATATATACACAACACTATACCCCACTACTAGAGTATATATACACAACACTCTACCACACTATTAGAGTATATATACACAACACTATACCCCACTACTAGAGTATATATACACAACACTATACCCCACTACTAGAGTATATATACACAACACTCTACCACACTATTAGAGTATATATACACAACACTCTACCACACTATTAGAGTATATATACACAACACTCTACCACACTATTAGAGTATATATACACAACACTCTACCACACCATCTCTTACTGATAAACAACACTATAGTAAAGCACTGAAGTAAAGCAGACAATTACTTTGTTATATTTTGTTAAACGTTTTGTTCTTTATTTAACAATTGACAAAAAAAAAAACATCAACAGTAGACAACTTACCATTTGCATCCATACAATTTCCACCAACATTAATGACATCATACTTGCTAGGACCTACATGTTCCCACTGTATCCACACCCGAGGCTGTTTCTAATGCTTTTGGGACTCTAACTGCAGTAAAAAAAATAAAGTAATTGTTTGTCTGGCTACAACATAACACAATTTGAAGTCATATGGGGCAATTAGTAGTCTGGCTACCGCCCAACTCTGGAATGGCTCTTTTGATGTTGTCGACACAATGCGTTGATAATGAAGGGAGCTGGCTGTGCTTTTACTGGTTGGCTCTCCTCTGTGTCTTCCTCTCTCAAACACCCCCAGCCACAAACAGCCTCTGAGCCCCGCACCCTTCTATTTACAATGGCTGGGTTTTCAAATCCAAGCAATAAGAGGTCTCAACACCAGAGGAAAAAAAACAAAAACATTTAAGAGAATGAATCAAAACCTGTCGCACAATTTATGAGCAAATATGGCATTAACAGCGTCCTTTCCAGATCAGTGTGGTCACATCTCTACCTACGCTGTGAGTCACGTGTATCGCGTCAGCCAGGGTAGGTAATCACAGCAAACAGAATCAAATTCAAGTCTAATGTTTTTGTTAAAAGAATTAGCCCACCATGCCTGGAGTATCCAGCAGACGCGTATACTCTCTGACTATCTCGACTGTCTTGGCCCCATTCTGTCTGGTCCACTGAGCCTTCTGGATCACGGTCTCCTTCATGTAACTTGGTTTGCCGGCCAGATGTTGTCCGTTTTCAAAATGCACAAATCTTTCAACATATACTTTACCAGGCAAGACCCAGCTACTACTCCAGCTTGGTGTGTCGCTTGGTTTGTCCACAGATGTATTCAGGTGTGTGTATCATGTAGTAAAAACTGGTGTTTACAGAATACTATGGACCTGGTCTTTTACCAAATAGGGCTGTCTTCTGTATACCACCCCTACAATAAAACTGATTGGCTCAAACATATTCATAAATTAACTTTTAACAAGGCACACCTGTTAATTGAAACGCATTCCAGGTGACTACCTCATGAAGCTGGTTGAGAGAATGCCAATAGAGGGCAAAGCTGTCATTTTTTTTACCTTTTATTTAACTAGGCAAGTCAGTTAAGAACAAATTCTTCAATGATGGCCTAGGAACAGTGGGTTAACTGCCTTGTTCAGGGGCATGACGTCAATTTTGTTTTTTTTCTTGTCAGCTCGGGGATTCGATCTTGCAACCGTTACTAGTCCAACGCTCTAACCGCTAGACTACCCTGCCTCCCCTACCCTCTAACCACTAGGCTACCCTGCCGCCCCTACCCTCTAACCACTAGGCTACCCTGCCGCCCCTACCCTCTAACCACTAGGCTACCTGCCGCCCCTACCCTCTAACCACTAGGCTACCCTGCCGCCCCTACCCTCTAACCACTAGGCTACCTGCCGCCCCTACCCTCTAACCACTAGGCTACCTGCCGCCCCTACCCTCTAACCGCTAGGCTACCTACCGCCCCTACCCTCTAACCGCTAGGCTACCCTGCCGCCCCTACCCTCTAACCACTAGGCTACCTGCCTCCCCTACCCTCTAACCACTAGGCTACCCTGCCGCCCCTACCCTCTAACCACTAGGCTACCCTGCCGCCCCTACCCTCTAACCACTAGACTACCTGCCGCCCCTACCCTCTAACCACTAGGCTACCCTGCCGCCTACCCTCTAACCACTAGGCTACCCTGCCGCCCCTACCCTCTAACCACTAGGCTACCCTGCCGCCCCTACCCTCTAACCACTAGGCTACCCTGCCGCCCTACCCTCTAACCACTAGGCTACCCTGCCGCCCTACCCTCTAACCACTAGGCTACCCTGCCGCCCCTACCCTCTAACCACTAGACTACCTGCCGCCCCTACCCTCTAACCACTAGGCTACCCTGCCGCCCCTACCCTCTAACCACTAGGCTACCTTCCGCCCCTACCCTCTAACCACTAGGCTACCTGCCGCCCCTACCCTCTAACCACTAGGCTACCCTGCCGCCCCTACCCTCTAACCACTAGGCTACCCTGCCGCCCCTACCCTCTAACCACTAGGCCACCTGCCTTAATCGACATCCACATCTTCGGCGCCTGAGGAGACAGATTTTTTTCCACCTTACTGGCTTTAGCAATTCGAACCAGCGACCTTTCGGGTTACTGGTCCAACGCTCTTAACCGCTAGGCTTAACCACAAAGGGGGAGATTTTTTTTAAGGGATCGTTTCACCCACATTTCTAAATGACATACGTTGAGGAGGGAGAGGTTGGTAAGACGGGTCAAATGGTTGAACAAAGGCAAAAGAGTGAGGAAAGAGCAAAATGAATAGTAGTTTCGTGGTTAGAAATACAGCCCATAGTGATCCATTTGTCAGAGGGTTATCAGCTGCAATATCTCTATATACTACCTACTGCTGTTGTGCCCTTGAGCAAGGCAATTTACCCATAAGTGGCAAGCCTGTGATGCGTGTGTCAGGTTGGTCACCAACAGAATATCAATGAAAATAGAAAGTATGGTACAATTTAAGGCCAGACTATCTATGTGTCTAGTCTCCAAAGTGGCGGAATGGTTCTAAGAGGCTCTGGTGATGTTAAGTCTGTCAAGTTTCCATTAAGGTTGTACTATTGGTTATCGATGACAATGTGGAAGACGTAGATGATGTTTTACACAGGGTCAATGAAAATCTGTGCCCCCAAAGCTCTGTCTCAAAAAATGAATGAATCTGTTTTATTTACCCTCTAATTTTGGAATCAAAGAGGCCAGGTGCATTCAGTGTATCCTTTATATTTGTCCATTGGTCTAGACCTCTGCATTTAAGTACAGAAATAAAGACATGTTAGAAACATAGCTAGGTAGCTAACTTGGCTTACATATAATTTAATGTAAACTCTTAACGTTAGCTAGCTAACAGAATTTGCATCCATCCTCTTCAAATTCACAAGTCGAACTAAAGGTGAACCAGTCGTAGTCAGTACATTCATCTCCAGATAGCTGGGTGCACCAGTCGTAGTCTGGACATTCATCTCCAGATAGCTGGGTGAACCAGTCGTAGTCAGGACATTCATCTCCAGATAGCTGGGTGAACCAGTCGTAGTCAGGACATTCATCTCCAGATAGCTGGGTGCACCAGTCGTAGTCAGTACATTCATCTCCAGATAGCTGGGTGAACCAGTCGTAGTCAGGACATTCATCTCCAGATAGCTGGGTGCACCAGTCGTAGTCAGTACATTCATCTCCAGATAGCTGGGTGAACCAGTCGTAGTCAGGACATTCATCTCCAGATAGCTGGGTGAACCAGTCGTAGTCAGGACATTCATCTCCAGATAGCTGGGTGAACCAGTCGTAGTCAGGACATTCATCTCCAGATAGCTGGGTGAACCAGTCGTAGTCAGGACATTCATCTCCAGATAGCTGGGTGCACCAGTCGTAGTCAGTACATTCATCTCCAGATAGCTGGGTGAACCAGTCGTAGTCAGGACATTCATCTCCAGATAGCTGGGTGAACCAGTCGTAGTCAGGACATTCATCTCCAGATAGCTGGGTGAACCAGTCGTAGTCAGGACATTCATCTCCAGATAGCTGGGTGCACCAGTCGTAGTCAGTACATTCATCTCCAGATAGCTGGGTGAACCAGTCGTAGTCAGGACATTCATCTCCAGATAGCTGGGTGAACCAGTCGTAGTCAGGACATTCATCTCCAGATAGCTGGGTGAACCAGTCGTAGTCAGGACATTCATCTCCAGATAGCTGGGTGAACCAGTCGTAGTCAGTACATTCATCTCCAGATAGATAGGTGGACCAGTCGTTGTCAGTTCGTTGTCAGTACATATTTCCTCAATAAAGAAGTTATCAGCAAAGTCAGTGTTAGTAGGAAACGACTAGTGACGTCTTATATACACCCTCCTATAGACCTACAATATCTAGGCCTATACAGGGGAATGTATTCACACCTCTTCTTCCACATTGTGTTACAGCCTGAATTAAACATGGATTACATTGAGATGTTGTGTCACGGGCCTAAACACAATACTCCATAATGTCAAAGTGGAATTATGTTACCAATTAGAAAATGTTTACATATTAACCTCTTTGTTATGGCAAGTCTAAATAAGTTCAGGAGTGAAAATGTACTTAACAAGTCACAAGTTGCATTGACTCAACTTGTGTGTAGTAATAGTGTTTAACATGATTTTTAAATGACTACTCCACGAATACAATTATCTCAATCGAGCACTGAATTTCAAACACAGATTCAACCATAAATACCAGGGAGGTTTTCCAATGCCTCGCAAAGAAGGGCACCTATTGGTAGATGGGCAAAAAATAAAAAGCAGACATTGAATATCCTTTTGAGCATGGTGAAGTTATTCATTACACTTCGGAGGTTGTAGCAATACACCCAGTCACTACAAAGATACAGGCATCCTTCCTAACTCAGTTGCCGGAGAGGATGTATAATCCAGGTGTGCAAAGCTCTTAGAGACTTACCCAGAAAGACTCACAGCTGTGACTCCGGCGGTTGAATACTTTATCTAATCAAGATGTATTAGTGTTTTATTTTCCATTCATAATAAATAATGAAACATTTTCTTCCACTTTGATATTTACAGAGTATTTTGTGTAGATTATTTCCAAAAACAATAAATAAATACATTTTAATCCCAATCTGTAACACAACAAAATGTGGAATAAGCCCAGGGGTGTGAAGACTTTCAGAAGGCACTGTGACGACACAACAGAAACTAATGTTCCACAACCATGTGGCCATATTGATACTCCCAATTTGGTCTGCTCTGTTTTAAATTTGTTGACATGTATATAAAAAGTTATCTTCTAATACAGTCAAATCATATCTGAATGTGTTTTGGTGTCCGTATGACCGATTTCTGTTGGACCAAACCTCAAAAATACAAGTAGCGAGTGAGGAAGACATGATGTTTATTCGTTGTTTATTCGTACACCCCTGATCACTCTCAAACACAGTTCACTTTCATAGCAGCCACGTTGTATTCCACATACACAGCATGATCCCTTTTGATACTTGTATCTATAATTATTCTCCTCTCACCTTTTCCTTTATCTTGTGGACACATCAGCTGTATGTGACCAGGCAAAATAACCTTTTGAAACCAAACCTTCATATCATAACCGCTAACCACTTCACACAGCCTACATTGTTGTCACCATATTAACGTCATAGTCAACGTAGCTACCAGAACTACAGTGTACAAGTGAGAAAGCAGTTTAGCAGTCACACTATAATCATGCAGTACAGTGTACAGTCAGTAAGCAGTTTAGCAGTTACACCGGCGGGCCCCCGGTGGCAACAAGTCAATAAAACCAAAAACTAGCTAACATAGCATCTCTCTCCGTTTGAGCCAGGTGTTTGAGTAGGCTCAACTACAGTAAGCGGGGAAGAAAAACAACTAAATATATCTCTCTCTCTTTCTTGCTTCTCCTTAATTTTTTAA
Source organism: Brachymystax lenok tsinlingensis (assembly GCA_030435695.1). NCBI lineage: Eukaryota > Metazoa > Chordata > Actinopteri > Salmoniformes > Salmonidae > Brachymystax > Brachymystax lenok. The sequence goes on along the minus strand of CM059795.1, from coordinate 2,085,468 downwards.
TAAATGCATTTGTTCAAAATTGACTCTTTGAGTCAACTACTCACCACATTGTATGGCCTGCAGTGCTAGCTAGCTATAGCTTATGCTTTCAGTACTAGATTCATTTTCTGGTCCTTTGATTGGGTGGTTGGAGGACGTCCTCTGGATGTTGTCATAATTACTGTGTAAGTCTATGGAAGGGGGTAAGAACCATGAGCCTCCTAGGTTTTGTATTGAAGTCAATGTACCCAGAGGAGGACAGAAGCTAGATATCCTTCGGCTACACCAGGGTGCTGTTGAGGCTACTGTAGACCTTCATTGCAAAACAGAGGTTTTTTTAATCAATAATTTAGTGACGTGACTATATTTAGTATAGTTTTATTTAAAAAGTATACCTTTTTTCATGTTACACAATTTTTTTAATTTTTTTATTAAACTCACTGATGAGGATGGTCCTACACTGCTTGGCCTCTCTCTCTCTCTCTCTCTCCTGGTGCTACCAATGCACAGGTCAGAACCTTTTCCCCTTACACCATGTCAACACATCCTAATCAGAAGAACACGGGTGCCATGCCAACACATCCCTATCCGAGGCACAAGGTGTAACGAACCAGTGTGTGATCACACTCTCTATAACATAGTTCCTTCCTGTTGCCACGGTCGCCCTGGCACCAAGGTGTTCCATCTGCTAATGAACCTGCCAGGAACCAGGAACTGAAGATGTCAAAGATTTTCGTCATCTGAGTTTTATATACAGTGCATTCGGAAAGTATTCAGACCCCTTCACTGGTTCCGCATTTTGTTACGTTACAGCCTTATTCTAAAATGGATTAAATAAATGTTTTTCTCAACAATCTACACACTGTACCCAATAAATACCTTTTTTGCGTAAGTATTCAGACCCTTTGCTATAAGAGTCGAAATTGTGCTCAGGTGCATCCTGTTTCCGTTGATCATCATAGAGATGTTTCTACAACTTGATTGGAGTCCACCTGTGGTAAATTCAGTTGATTGGACATGATTTGGAAAGGTCCCACAGTTGTCAGGGCAAAAACCAAGCCATGAGGTCGAAGGAATTGTCCGTATAGCTCCGAGACAGGATTGTGTCGAGGCACAGATCTAGTGAAGGGTACCAAAACATTTCTACAGCATTGAAGATCCCCAAGATCACAGTGGTCTCCATCATTCTTAAATGAAAGAAGTTTGGAACCACCATAACTCTTCCTAGAGCTGGCCGCCTTGCCAAACTGAGCAATCGGGGGAGAAGGGCCTTGGTTAGGGAGGTGACCAAGAACCCGATGGTCACTGACAGAGCTCCAGAGTTCCTCTGTGGAGATGGGAGAACCTTCCAGAAGGATAACCATCTCTGCAGCACTCCACCAATCTGCCCTTTATGGTAGATTGGCCAGACGGAAGCAATCCCTATGGTGAAGCATGGTGGTGGCAGCACGCCGAGGAACTTGAAGCCATCCCTACGGTGAAGCATGGTGGTGGCAGCACGGCGAAGAACTTTAAGCTTTTGACCCTATCAACTTTGGCCCCGCTGATGTGGATGGGGTCCTGTGCTCCCTCGATCAGCTCCTTCGTTTTGTTGATGTTGAGGGAGAGGTAATTATCCTGGCACCACTCCACCAGGGCCCTCACCTCCACCCTGTAGGCTGTCTTGTCATTGTTGGTAGTCAGGCCTACTGCTGTTGTGTCATCAGCAAACTTGATGATTGAGTTGGAGTCGTGCATGGCCACGCAGTCATGGGTGAACAGGGAGTACAGGAGGCGGCTGAGCACATCCCTATGGGGATCCCAAGTTGAGGATCAGCGTTGCGCAGGTGTTGTTGCCTACCTTCACCACCTGGAGTTGACCTGTCAGGAGGTACAGGACCCAGTTGCACAGGGAGGGGTTCAGACCCAGGGCCCCGAGCTTAGAGGCGATCTTGGAGGTCACTATGCTGTCGAAGGCTGAGCTGTAGTCAATGAACTGCATTCTTACATAGGTATTCCTCTTGTCCAGGTGGGATAGGGCGGTGTGCATTGCAACGGCAATTGCGTCGTCCGTGGATCTGTATATTATTTGTAGTGGATCAAGGGTGGGGTGGAGGTGATATAGGCCTTGACTTTCAAAGCACTTCATGATGACAGATGTTACCTCTCACGCTTTATCTGTCTGTCTCTCTCTCTGTCTCTCTCTCTCTCTCTCTCTTTCCCTATTTCGTGCCCTCCCTCCCATTTCCCCCTCAAGCCTCGAGATTGGAGAGCTGAGGATACTGTTTCAGGCTTTTAAGATAGGAGTGATTATAGTTTAGTCTGGACAGAAAGAGGGGATACAGTTTCTCTGGATGGAAGAAAAAAAAAAGAACCAGATGTATTTTCTCCTTTGTTTTAGGTGAACCTATTGAAATGTAAACGCTGTATAGTTGCAGCAAAGCTATCAAGTTGGTACCTCAGGGATCGTTTCAGTATTACTTAAAAGCTCTTTATCTCACCGTTCCACTTGGACACTTCCACTGAGGAGCACAGAGCCAGCTCTCATTTCCTCTAGATGGATGTCTGCTCTGAAATGTGTAATGGATAGAGACAATACTGTCTCTTTCTTTTATTTGTGTGAAAAGCTTTTCAGTGTCAAAATAGTATATGAAACCAGAGTAAAAATATTTGAATTGTAGATTGTCGTCAAGAAAATAAAATTGTTCTGATATGAAAATGAGAAATTTGCAATGAAGAAATTGTTCTGAACTAGCCAAGGATGTCCTTATTAAAACAAACTTTTAACCAGGGCCCATGAGGGCACTACAGTATATAGGCACTGTATAGGCAATAGGGTGCTATTTCAGATGTTATTTACTGATAAAATGTGTGTGAACATATCAATATAAATCATATACACTATTGTATTATCTCTAGTAATGATGTGGTGCTATTATCTCTAGTAATGATCTGGTGATATTATCTCTAGTAATGATGTGGTGGTATTATCTCTAGTAATGATGTGGTGATATTATCTCTAGTAATGATGTGGTGATATTATCTCTAGTAAATGTGGTGATGATATTATCTCTAGTAATGATGTGGTGATATTATCTCTAGTAATGATGTGGTGATATTATCTCTAGTAAATGTGGTGATGATGTTATCTCTAGTAATGATATTATCTCTTGTAATGATGTGATGATATTATCTCTAGTAATGATGTGATGATATTATCTCTAGTAATGTTGTGGTGATATTATCTCTAATAATGATGTGGTGATATTATCTCTAGTAATGATGTGATGATATTATCTCTAGTAATGATGTGGTGATATCTCTAGTAATGATATTATCTCTAGTAATGATGTGATATTATCTCTAGTAATGATGTGATATTATCTCTAGTAATGATGTGGTGATATCTCTAGTAATGATATTATCTCTAGTAATGATGTGATGATATTATCTCTAGTAATGATGTGATGATAATATCTCTAGTAATGATATGGTGATATTATCTCTAGTAATGATGTGGTGATATTATCTCTAGTAATGATGTGATGATATTATCTCTAGTAATGATGTGGTGATATTATCTCTAGTAATGATGTGGTGGTATTATCTCTAGTAATGATATTATCTCTAGTTTTTTTTTTTTTTTTTTTTTTTTTTTTTCACCTTTATTTAACCAGGTAGGTTAAATAATGATGTGGTGATATTATCTCTAGTAATGATGTGGTGGTATTATCTCTAATAATGATGTGATGTGATGATCTTACCCCTAGTAATGATGTGATGATCTTACCCCTAGTAATGATGTGGTGATATTATCTCTAGTAACGATGTGGTGGTATTATCTCTAGTAATGATGTGGTGATATTATCTCTAGTAATGATGTGATGATATTATCTCTAGTAATGATGTGGTGATATCTCTAGTAATGATATTATCTCTAGTAATGATGTGATATTATCTCTAGTAATGATGTGATATTATCTCTAGTAATGATGTGATATTATCTCTAGTAATGATGTGGTGATATCTCTAGTAATGATATTATCTCTAGTAATGATGTGATGATATTATCTCTAGTAATGATGTGATGATAATATCTCTAGTAATGATATGGTGATATTATCTCTAGTAATGATGTGGTGATATTATCTCTAGTAATGATGTGATGATATTATCTCTAGTAATGATGTGGTGGTATTATCTCTAGTAATGATGTGGTGATGTTATCTCTAGTAATGATGTGATGATATTATCTCTAGTAATGATGTGGTGATGTTATCTCTAGTAATGATGTGATGATATTATCTCTAGTAATGATGTGGTGATGCTATCTCTAGTAATGATATTATCTCTAGTAATGATGTGATATCTCTAGTAATGACGTGGTGATATTATCTCTAGTAACGATGTGGTGGTATTATCTCTAGTAATGATGTGGTGGTATTATCTCTAGTAATGATATTATCTCTAGTAATGATGTGATATTATCTCTATTAATGATGTGGTGATATTATCTCTAGTAATGATGTGATGATATTATCTCTAGTAATGATGTGATGATATTATCTCTAGTAATGATGTGATGATATTATCTCTAGTAATGATGTGATGATCTTACCCCTAGTAATGATGTGGTGGTATTATCTCTAATAATGATGTGATGATCTTACCCCTAGTAATGATGTGATGATCTTACCCCTAGTAATGATGTGGTGATATTATCTCTAATAATGATGTGATGATATTATCTCTAGTAATGATGTGATGATATTATCTCTAGTAATGATGTGATGATCTTACCCCTAGTAATGATGTGATGATATTATCTCTAGTAATGATGTGATGATCTTACCCCTAGTAATGATGTGGTGATATTATCTCTAATAATGATGTGATGATATTATCTCTAGTAATGATGTGATGATATTATCTCTAGTAATGATGTGGTGGTATTATCTCTAGTAATGATGTGGTGGTATTATCTCTAGTAATGATGTGGTGGTATTATCTCTAGTAATGATGTGGTGGTATTATCTCTAGTAATGATGTGATGATATTATCTCTAGTAATGATGTGATGATCTTACCCCTAGTAATGATGTGGTGGTATTATCTCTAATAATGATATTATCTCTAGTAATGATGTGGTGGTATTATCTCTAGTAATGATATTATCTCTAGTAATGATGTGGTGGTATTATCTCTAATAATGATATTATCTCTAGTAATGATGTGGTGGTATTATCTCTAGTAATGATGTGATGATATTATCTCTAGTAATGATGTGATGATATTATCTCTAGTAATGATATTATCTCTAGTAATGATGTGGTGATATTATCTCTAGTAATGATGTGATGATATTATCTCTAGTAATGATGTGATGATATTATCTCTAGTAATGATGTGATGATATTATCTCTAGTAATGATGTGGTGATATTATCTCTAGTAATGATGTGATGATATTATCTCTAGTAATGATGTGATGATCTTACCCCTAGTAAGAACGTGAACATGAGGAGATTTTGAAATACCATAATCTCAAGTAATTTACATCAGGAGTTGAACTAACAAGAGGAGAATGTTTGTTTCATCATTTTGAATTGACTTTTGTTTAATCTGTTTAATCAAAAGAGTTGTTGACGTATTAAATTCACTTTAATGTTCTCCTCACACCAATGGAGAATGCTTCCTAAATGACACTCTATTCCCTATACAGTGCACTACTTTTGACCAGAGCCCTATACAACCCTATTCCCTATATAGTGCACTACTTTTGACCAGAGCCCTATGGAACCCTATTCCCTATATAGTGCACTACTTTAGACCAGAGCACTAGTGTGCACTACATAGGGAATAATGTGCCACTTGGGATGCATGCTAAAGGTTTTCAACACAATATTAAAGTAATGCTGAGCAGAGGTTGGACCAAGTTACTAATATTCGAGTCAAAAGCAAGTCTCAAGTCACAAGTCGAGTGCCAAGTAGAACGGGTCGAGTGCCAAGTAGCACGGATCGAGTCCCAAGTAGGACGGTTCGAGTCACAAGTAGGACGGTCCAGTCTTGAGTCAAGTCCAGATCATGCATTCTAAGAGTTGTGTCAAATCACATTAAAAAAGTATCTATACATGCAATGACTGTCTATTTATTCGAGGCTACCAGACAGCCCTTTTCATTGTTTTGTCTAAAACATATTCTGATTATGTAATAATTAATTTTTTTAACAAATTCCAAAATGCAAGCTTCATAAATAAATTCTAAATTTCAAGCAATTTCATATCAAATTGTTGCTTGATGTCCCATCGCTGGTTATCTTTCAATGTTCTTGATCACCACATTCTTTTGGAGCTGCATATTTATTATGGCAAAATCCTCTTTCCCTACAATTTGACATTTGCACTGCACCCGATCCTATAGCTGTCAATGATATGTATATGCACTAGATGACCAACAGGGGGCGCTGTGTAAAGTTCCCCATTGTAAAAACAATATTTTATATGGATACTAATATAAATGTAAGCCTACCGGAGAAAATGAAGCATATCCTTTGCACGTTAATGCTGATGACTGGTCAGTGGTCAGCAGTCAAGACACGCAACTTTCTGGTTCTGAAGCACAGATTATTATTATTTATTTTTTTACAATAATTTGGTCCAGTACCGTAGGCCTATGTTAGAAACCAGATCAAACAGTGCCTTCGGAAAGTATTCAGACCCATTTAATTTTTCTAAATGTGTTAGGTTACAGCCTTATTCTAAAATGTATTAAATCGTTTTTTTTATCATCAATCTATGCACAATACCCCATAATGACATCACAGTACCCCATAATGACATCACAATACCCCATAATGACATCAAAATACCCCATAATGACATCACAGTACCCCCATAATGACATCCCAATACCCCATAATGACATCACAATAACCCATAATGACATCACAATAACCCATAATGACATCCCAATACCCCATAATGACATCACAATACCCCATAATGACATCCCAATACCCCATAATGACATCCCAATACCCCATAATGACATCCCAATACCCCATAATGACATCACAATACCCCATAATGACATCACAATAACCAATAATGACAAAGCAAAAATAGGTTTTTAGAAAATGTTGCTATTTTTGTTAAAAATGAAAAAACAGAAATATCACATTTATATAAATATTCAGACCCTTTACTCAGTACTTTGTTGAATCACCTTTGGCAGCGATTACAGCCTCGAGTCTTCTTGGGTATGACGCTACATGCTTGGCACACCTGTATTTGGGGTGTTTCTCCCATTTTTCTCTGCAGATCCTCTCAAGCTCTGTCAGGTTGGATGGGGAGCGTTGCTGCACAGATATTTTCAGGTCTCTCCAGAGATGTTCGATCCGGTTCAAGTTCGGGCTCTGGCTGGGCCACTCAAGGACATTCAGAGACTTGTCCCGAAGCCACTCCTGCATTGTCTTGGCTTTGTCCTTAACGTCGTTGTCCTGTTGGAAGGTGAACATTCGCCCCAGTCGGAGGTCCTTAGCGCTCTGGAGCAGGTTTTCATCAAGGATCTCTCTGTACTTTGCTCCGTTCATCTTTGCCTCGATCTTGACTAGTGTCCCAGTCCTTGCCACTGAAAAACATCCCTACAGCATGATGCTGCCACCTCCATGCTTCAGGGATGGTGCCAGGTTTCCTCCAGACGTGATGCTAGGCAATCAGGCCAAAGAGTTAAATCTTGGTTTCATCAGACCAGAGAATCTTGTTTCTCATGGTCTGAGAGTCTTTAGGTGCGTTTTGGCAAACTCCAAGCGGGCTGTCATGTGCCTTTTACTGAGGAGTGGCTTCCGTCTGGCCACTCTACCATAATGGCCTGATTGGTGGAGTGCTGCAGAAATGGTTGTCCTTCTGGAAGGTTCTCCCATCTCCACAGAGGAACTCTAGACCTCTGTCAGCATGACCATCAGGTTCTTAGTCACCTCCTTGTGTCTAGTCGAGTCCTGAGTTTCGAGGCTCCAAGTCCAAGTTAAGTCTGAAGTTATTTTATTTATCAAGTCATCAAGTCATGTGACTGGAGTCCACACCTCTGGTGCTGAGCTTCTACTAAAGGATATACTGTGTATACTTTTTCAGGATACAACATTTTGGAGAGGAAATCTACTCAATATACAGTGGGGCAAAAAAGTATTTAGTCAGCCACCAATTGTGCAAGTTCTCCAACTTAAAAAGATGAGAGAGGCCTGTAATTTTCATCATAGGTACACTTCAACTATGACAGACGAAATGAGAAAAAGAAATCCAGAAAATCACATTGTAGGATTTTTAATTTATTTATTTGCAAATTATGGTGGAAAATAAGTATTTGGTCAATAACAAAAGTTTATCTCAATACTTTGTTATATACCCTTTGTTGGCAATGACAGAGGTCAAACGTTTTCTGTAAGTCTTCACAAGGTTTTCACACACTGTTGCTGGTATTTTGGCCCATTCCTCCATGCAGATCTCCTCTAGAGCAGTGATGTTTTGGGGCTGTCGCTGGGCAACACGGACTTTCAACTCCCTCCAAAGATTTTCTATGGGGTTGAGATCTGGAGACTGGCTAGGCCACTCCAGGACCTTGAAATGCTTCTACGGCCACTCCTTCGCGTTCCCGGGCGGTGTGTTTGGGATCATTGTCATGCTGAAAGACCCAGCCACGTTTCATCTTCAATGCCCTTGCTGATGGAAGGAGGTTTTCACTCAAAATCTCACGATACATGGCCCCATTCATTCTTTCCTTTACACGGATCAGTCGTCCTGGTCCCTTTGCAGAAAACAGCCCCAAAGCATGATGTTTCCACCCCCATGCTTCACAGTAGGTATGGTGTTCTTTGGATGCAACTCAGCATTCTTTGTCCTCCAAACACGACGAGTTGAGTTTTTACCAAAAAGTTCTATTTTGGTTTCATCTGACCATATGACATTCTCCCAATCCTCATCTGGATCATCCAAATGCTCTCTAGCAAACTTCAGACGGGCCTGAACATGTACTGGCTTAAGCAGGGGGACACGTCTGGCACTGCAGGATTTGAGTCCCTGGCGTAGTGTGTTACTGATGGTAGGCTTTGTTACTTTGGTCCCAGCTCTCTGCAGGTCATTCACTAGGTCCCCCCGTGTGGTTCTGGGATTTTTGCTCACCGTTCTTGTGATCATTTTGACCCAACGGGGTGAGATCTTGCGTGGAGCCCCAGATCGAGGAAGATTATCAGTGGTCTTGTATGTCTTCCATTTCCTAATAATTGCTCCCACAGTTGATTTCTTCAAACCAAGCTGCTTACCTATTGCAGATTCAGTCTTCCCAACCTGGTGCAGGTCTACAATTTTGTTTCTGGTGTCCTTTGACAGCTCTTTGGTCTTGGCCATAGTGGAGTTTGGAGTGTGACTGTTTGAGGTTGTGGACAGGTGTCTTTTATACTGATAACAAGTTCAAACAGGTGCCATTAATACAGGTAACGAGTGGAGGACAGAGGAGCCTCTTAAAGAAGTTGTTACAGGTCTGTGAGAGCCAGAAATCTTGCTTGTTTGTATGTGACCAAATACTTATTTTCCACCATAATTTTCAAATAAATTCATTAAAAATCCTACAATGTGATTTTCTGGATTTTTTTCCCTCATTTTGTCTGTCATAGTTGAAGTGTACCTATGATGAAAATTACAGGCCTCTCTCATCTTTTTAAGTGAGAGAACTTGCACAATTGGTGGCTGACTAAATACTTTTTTGCCCCACTGTATGATAGTAGTTTGTCATTAGTGAAGGCTTCACCGGCCTTTGCCTAATCTCTGTGGACATTACTACGATGTGTGACGTGATCCATACCATTGTATCTGTGTTGCAACGTGCATTGTTTGCAGGTTCAGTGTTCAGTGAGAATAGTGTCTGAGATGTTGCTACGCTGCGTGCGTGTGCGCGTTAGAAATACATTTGATTGATTGATTGGTTGTATTTCTCTTTTTTCCTCTGTTTCAGCCCCGTCTCTTGTGAGTGTGGTGAGGAAAGGGAATTCTGGGAAGAACAGTATCGCTGTGTCGTGGCAAGAGCCAGACAGACCCAACGGGATAATCCTGGAGTACGAGATCAAGTACTTTGAGAAGGTACGACTAACCCTCAAAGACAAAACCTCAAACAATCAGCGACTACCCACAACTTCCTACAATTTATCTGCAGCTACCTACGTACTACAACCTCACAAAACTGCCTAGAATTACCCATACCTCCAATTACCTACAACTACCTCGAACTAACTACATCTACCTCCAATTACCTGCAGCTACCTACGTACTACAACCTCACAAAGGTAGCAGGTAGCCTAGTGATTGGAGCATTGGGCCAGTAACCAAAAGGTTGCTGGATCGAATCCCTGAGCGGACAAGTTAAAAATCTGTCGTTCTGCCCCCTGAACAAGGCAGCTGACCCACTGTTCTCCGGCAGGCCGTCATTGTAAATAAGAATTTGTTCTTAACTGACTTGCCTAGTTAAATAAAGGTTACATTGAAGAAGAAAAAAAAAGACCTACAATTACCTAGAACTAACTACAATTATCAATTACCTAGAACTAACTACAATTATCAATTACCTAGAACTAACTACAATTATCAATTACCTAGAACTAACTACAATTATCAATTACCTAGAACTAACTACAATTATCAATTACCTAGAACTAACTACAATTATCTGCAGCTGCCTACGTACTAGAACCTCATAAAACAACCTGGAGTTTCTTACTAGCATCGTCAAACAACCGCAGTTTACTAAATCCAATAACTAGCTATAAGTGTTACCCAGTTTTATGCCAACAGCTATTGTTGTATCCTGGAATAAAAAAAAATCTTCCAGCTATTTTTGAACTTTTACTGTTGAAAAGGGACAACCCAAGTATAAATACGGTAACGTACACACACTAAAGGGTAAATAAAATACTTCAAGGAGTTGTTCTGATGGTAATTTGTGATGAGACCAAAAAGAGGAAAGCCCCCCCACCCCACTTGTCATGACTCACCTAGATGTGTCTTTTTTTAAAGGATTTTGGCAATGAAGCTCTTTGTCTACTTCCCTAGAGTCAAATTAACTCCATTTGTATGTCTCTGCAGTTTGTAAAGGAAAGTTGCTAACTAGCGTAAGCGCGATTGCAAACTAGCATTAGGGCAATGACTGGAAGTCTATGGTAACTGCTAGCATGCTCGTAGATACATAGACTTCGTGCTAGTAGATGCCATAGACTTCCAGTCATTGTGCTAAGGCTAGTTAGCGTTGGCTCCTCCGAAACTACCTCGAACTTCCTTCACACTGGATGTAGAGACATAAAAATGGTGTCCATGAGTTCATCCGTCTCTGGGAAAGTAGATAAAGGGCTTCAATGACAAAATCCCAAAGTGTCCCTTTTAATTAAATCAGGTGTAAAATGAGGTGAAAACGACACTTTAATTAGAACAGTAGCCTCTTTTTCTGTCAAACCACAGTTCTAACAGTCAGTGGCCTTTTATAGCTTTGACAAAAGAGCAGGTTAGTATTGATATCAACCTGAAAAAAGGACCTCACCAACACTCAGTCATCCTCAGAAAGTACGATTTAGACTGAGAGGAGAGGAGAGGAGAGGAGAGGAGAGGAGAGGAGAGGAGAGGAGAGGAGAGGAGAGGAGAGGAGAGGAGAGGAGAGGAGAAGAGAAGAGAAGAGAGGAGAGGAGAGGAGAGGAGAGGAGAGGAGAGGAGAGGAGGCTGTTCCCTTCCTCAATGTTCCAGATAGTAGAGACCATTTAGCCACAGTGCTTTAGGCCCTTTCTGGCTGTGAAACTGATCCACACTGCTGGCCTGCACACACATGTTGGTAGTCACACGCACACAGACAACACAAACACGCACACTCGTTTATGTGAAAAATAAGGAGGTTGAAAAATAACAGCAAAATTGGGACACAGCTTTCGGGAAAGTCAACACACACACAACTCTCCCTGAGAGGTGAGGATACACTTTAACTCCAAACTACAACACACACACACACACACACACACACATTCCACATTCATACGTGTGGCTTTCTCTCTGGGCTCTCTCTTAGGACCAGGAAACCAGCTACACCATCATCAAGTGCAAGGAAACAGAAATCGTAGCTGATGGGCTGAAGCCATCATCAGTCTACATATTCCAGATCAGAGCCAGAACATCCGCCGGGTACGGAGGATTCAGCCGACGCTTCGAGTTTGAGACCAGCCCCTACTGTAAGTCATACATTTATATACATAATACACAGTTATAAAGCCTTGTTCCTATATAGACTGGTTAATATAGGACCTATATAGACTGGTTAGTATAGGACCTATATAGACTGGTTAGTATAGGACCTATATAGACTGGTTAGTATAGGACCTATATAGACTGGTTAGTATAGGACCTATATAGACTGGTTAGTATAGGACCTATATAGACTGGTTAGTATAGGACCTATATAGACTGGTTAGTATAGGACCTATATAGACTGGTTAGTATAGGACCTATATAGACTGGTTAGTATAGGACCTATATAGACTGGTTAGTATAGGACCTATATAGACTGGTTACTATAGGACCTATATAGACTGGTTAGTATAGGACCTATATAGACTGGTTAGTATAGGACCTATATAGACTGGTTAGTATAGGACCTATATAGACTGGTTAGTATAGGACCTATATAGACTGGTTAGTATAGGACCTATATAGACTGGTTAGTATAGGACCTATATAGACTGGTTAGTATAGGACCTATATAGACTGGTTAGTATAGGACCTGTATAGACTGGTTAGTATAGGACCTGTATAGACTGGTTAGTATAGGACCTATATAGACTGGTTAGTATAGGACCTATATAGACTGGTTAGTATAGGACCTATATAGACTGGTTAGTATAGGACCTATATAGACTGGTTAGTATAGGACCTATATAGACTGGTTAGTATAGGACCTATATAGACTGGTTACTATAGGACCTATATAGACTGGTTAGTATAGGACCTATATAGACTGGTTACTATAGGACCTATATAGACTGGTTACTATAGGACCTATATAGACTGGTTACTATAGGACCTATATAGACTGGTTAGTATAGGACCTATATAGACTGGTTAGTATAGGACCTATATAGACTGGTTACTATAGGACCTATATAGACTGGTTAGTATAGGACCTATATAGACTGGTTAGTATAGGACCTGTATAGACTGGTTACTATAGGACCTATATAGACTGGTTAGTATAGGACCTGTATAGACTGGTTAGTATAGGACCTATATAGACTGGTTAGTATAGGACCTATATAGACTGGTTAGTATAGGACCTATATAGACTGGTTAGTATAGGACCTATATAGACTGGTTAGTATAGGACCTATATAGACTGGTTAGTATAGGACCTATATAGACTGGTTACTATAGGACCTATATAGACTGGTTAGTATAGGACCTGTATAGACTGGTTAGTATAGGACCTATATAGACTGGTTAGTATAGGACCTATAGACTGGTTAGTATAGGACCTATATAGACTGGTTAGTATAGGACCCATATATAGACTGGTTAGTATAGGACCTATATAGACTGGTTAGTATAGGACCTATATAGACTGGTTAGTATAGGACCTATATAGACTGGTTAGTATAGGACCTATATAGACTGGTTAGTATAGGACCTATATAGACTGGTTAGTATAGGACCTATATAGACTGGTTAGTATAGGACCTATATAGACTGGTTAGTATAGGACCTATATAGACTGGTTAGTATAGGACCTATATAGACTGGTTACTATAGGACCTATATAGACTGGTTAGTATAGGACCTGTATAGACTGGTTAGTATAGGACCTATATAGACTGGTTAGTATAGGACCTATATAGACTGGTTAGTATAGGACCTATATAGACTGGTTAGTATAGGACCTATATAGACTGGTTAGTATAGGACCTATATAGACTGGTTAGTATAGGACCTATATAGACTGGTTAGTATAGGACCTGTATAGACTGGTTAGTATAGGACCTATATAGACTGGTTAGTATAGGACCTGTATAGACTGGTTAGTATAGGACCTACAGTGAGGGAAAAAAGTATTTGATCCCCTGCTGATTTTGTACGTTTGCCCACTGACAAAGAAATAGATCAGTCTATAATTTTAATGGTAGGTTTATTTGAACAGTGAGAGACAGAATAACAACAAAAAAATCCAGAAAAACGCATGTGAAAAATGTTATGAATTGATTTGCATTTTAATGAGGGAAATAAGTATTTGACCCCTCTGCAAAACATGACTTAGTACTTGGTGGCAAAACCCTTGTTGGCAATCACAGAGGTCAGACGTTTCTTGCAGTTGGCCACTAGGTTTGCACACATCTCAGGAGGGATTTTGTCCCACTCCTCTTTGCAGATCTTCTCCAAGTCATTAAGGTTTTGAGGATGGCTTTTGGCAACTCGAACCTTCAGCTCCCTCCACAGATTTTCTATGGGATTAAGGTCTGGAGACTGGCTAGGCCACTCCAGGACCTTAATGTGCTTCTTCTTGAGCCACTCCTTTGTTGTCTTGGCCATGTGTTTTGGGTCATTGTCATGCTGGAATACTTTCTTGAGCAGGGGGACCTTGCGGGGGCTGCAGGATTTCAGTCCTTCACGGCGCAGTGTGTTACCAATTGTTTTCTTGGTGACTATGGTCCGAGCTGCCTTGAGATCATTGACAAGATCCTCCCGTGTAGTTCTGGGCTGATTCCTCACCGTTCTCATGAACATTGCAACTCCACGAGGTGAGATCTTGCATGGAGCCCCAGGCCGAGGGAGATTGACAGTTCTTTTGTGTTTCTTCCATTTGCGAATAATCGCACCAACTGTTGTCACCTTCTCACCAAGCTGCTTGGCGATGGTCTTGTAGCCCATTCCAGCCTTGTGTAGGTCTACAATCTTGTCCCTGACATCCTTGGAGAGCTCTTTGGTCTTGGCCATGGTGGAGAGTTGTAGGTTTGGAGTTTTGGAATCTGATTGATAGATTGCTTCTGTGGACAGGTGTCTTTTATACAGGTAACAAACTGAGATTAGGAGCACTCCCTTTAAGAGTGTGCTCCCAATCTCAGCTCGTTTCCTGTATTAAAGACACCTGGGAGCCAGAAATCTTTCTGATTGAGAGGGTGTCAAATACTAATTTCCCTCACTAACATGCAAATCAATTTATAACATTTTTCACATGCGTTTTTCTGGATTTTTTTGTTGTTATTCTGTTCAAATAAACCTACCATTAAAATTATAGACTGATAATTTCTTTGTCAGTGGGCAAACGTACAAAATCAGCAGGGGATCAAATACTTTTTTCCCTCACTGTATATAGACTGGTTAGTATAGGACCTATATAGACTGGTTAGTATAGGACCTATATAGACTGGTTAGTATAGGACCTATATAGACTGGTTAATATACGACCTATATAGACTGGTTAGTATAGGACCTATATAGACTGGTTAGTATAGGACCTGTATAGACTGGATAGTATTGGAAGTCCATGTGCTGTTTACTATAGGAAGTCCAAAGACAATGTAACGTGTCAGGGTCCCCGCTAACTGTCTGCTCTTCCCCAGCAGTAGCTGCATCCAGTGATAAGTCTCAGGCCCCCATCGTCGCTGTAGCCATCACTGTAGGCGTTATACTGCTGGCCCTGGTGACTGGCTTACTGCTTAGTGGAAGGTAGGATCATATCTCTGTCACCCTGTCTGTGTCCCTGTCTCTGTCCCCTGCCTGTCTCTGTCCCCTGCCTGTCCCTGTCTGTGTACCTGTCTCTGTCCCCTGCCTGTCCCTGTCTCTGTCCCCTGCCTGTCCCTGTCTGTGTCCCTGTCTCTGTCCCCTGCCTGTCCCTGTCTGTGTCCCTGTCTCTAATGTTTTGGATAACTCTGGTCATGTTGTATCGTTATGCTTGCTGATGATCTAACAGGCGTTACCATATGTCTGGTGTGTGAAGGCTACGGCATGGGGAGGATGGGGCTGTTCTCATACAAATACAATGATGATTTCCGTCGTTCCATTCTTGGGTTGTTCTACAATACCCTCACAGGAAGCTGAGGCAGAGACAATATCTTGTTTCACGCATGCTGCACAGGTTACTTTGCATGACAATAGAGGCAACAAGTCACAGGACTATGACTGGCCTGCCGCTGACAACAACATCACCACCATAGAGGCAACAGTCACAGGACTATGACTGGCCTGCCGCTGACAACGACAATATCTACACCATAAAGAAACATGGTGCCGTTTGGAAGGAAATGAATAACGCATACAGTACTGCAAGACTTAAATATTCACAGGTTTCAATATTCACTGGGTTCAATATTTGGCCATTTCCATATTGTCATTATATCCAACACAATGACTTTAAACTCTGGATACAGTTTAATAAGGACATCTTTCTTAGGCTTACATTAGGTTGCTGACTTCAGCCCGTGTAGAGGTTTTTTCACCTCGATTCCTGCACCTTGGTTTGAGAGCGAGGTAATGGCAGCGTTCCTTCTTCAGAGAGATTTCCCCCCCCTGCACAACAAATACAATCTTGAAACTGACACCTTGACAATAGCTGCTGCTTTAAAGACAATCTATTGTTTGAAGGGTGTTTTACCTGTCCACCGTTTCTGTGTTTTACCTGTCCACCGTTTCTGTGTTTTACCTGTCCACCGTTTCTGTGTTTTACCTGTCCACCGTTTCTGTGTTTTACCTGTCCACCGTTTCTGTGTTTTACCTGTCCACCGTTTCTGTGTTTTACCTGTCCACCGTTTCTGTGTTTACCTGTCCACCGTTTCTGTGTTTTACCTGTCCACCGTTTCTGTGTTTTACCTGTCCACTGTTTCTGTGTTTTACCTGTCCACCGTTTCTGTGTTTTACCTGTCCACCGTTTCTGTGTTTTACCTGTCCACTGTTTCTGTGTTTACCTGTCCACCGTTTCTGTGTTTTACCTGTCCACTGTTTCTGTGTTTACCTGTCCACCGTTTCTGTGTTTTACCTGTCCACTGTTTCTGTGTTTACCTGTCCACCGTTTCTGTGGCAGGAGAATTTAGAGCAGAGCAAGGAAGGTGGTGCTGGCTGTCTGAAATAAGTGATCACACTTCTCTTCTCCTCTGGGCTGGATGAATTCCAGAGATAAAGAGCAAGGAAGAGTACCTATACTCCTTCCTCTAGAGGAGGCACGAGAATGACAAACATCCTAACTGCAACATGCTAGGCACCTCAATACGATAAAACCCTTCCTGCCGTAGTCTTGGCCTCAGTACTTTAGATAAATACCATCCTGCCATAGCCTTGGCCTCAGTACTTTAGGTAGATCCCATCTTGCCTTAGCTGTGGCCTTGGCCTCACAGTAGTCCCTCTTAAAATATAGCCGATCCCTCACACATTAGCCCCCCTTAATTAAAATATAGCCGATCCCTCACACAGTAGCCCCCCTTAATTAAAATATAGCCGATCCCTCACACAGTAGCCCCCCTTAAAATATAGCCGATCCCTCACACAGTAGCCCCCCTTAAAATATAGCCGATCCCTCACACAGTAGCCCCCCTTAAAATATAGCCGATCCCTCACACAGTAGCCCCCTTAAAATATAGCCGATCCCTCACACAGTAGCCCCCTTAAAATATAGCCGATCTCTCACACAGTAGCCCCCTTAAAATATAGCCGATCCTCACACAGTAGCCCCCCTTAAAATATAGCCAATCCCTCACACAGTAGCCCCACTTAAAATATAGCCGATCCCTCACACAGTAGCCCCCTTAAAATATAGCCGATCCCTCACACAGTAGCCCCCTTAAAATATAGCCGATCCCTCACACAGTAGCCCCACTTAAAATATAGCCGATCCCTCACACAGTAGCCCCACTTAAAATATAGCCGATCCCTCACACAGTAGCCCCCCTTAAAATATAGCCTATCCCTCACACAGTAGCCCCACTTAAAATATAGCCGATCCCTCACACAGTAGCCCCAATTAAAATATAGCCGATCCCTCACACAGTAGCCCCCCTTTAAAAACACTACAACCACCATAGGCCAATGGCCGCTGACGTTTGATTTTGTAAATAAATAAAAAACGGCAAAGAAATTGTCCTGCTCCTTCCCTAACTTTCCGGTAGTCAGACTCTTTTTATTACATTTTTTATATATTTTTTTTATTTTACCCCCGTTTTCTCCCAATTTCAATTACAATCTTGGCTCATCGCTGCATCTCCGCAACGGGCTTGGGAGAGGCGAAGTTCGAGTCATGCGTCCTCCGAAACATGACCCGCCAAACCGCGCTTCTTAACACCCACGCCCACCAATGCGTCGGAGGAAACACTGTTCAACTAACAACCAAGGTCAGCCTGCAAGCGCCCGGCCCGCCACAAGGAGTCGCTAGTGTGCGATGAGCCAAGTAAAGCCCCCCCGGGCAAACCCTCTCCTAACTTGGACGACGCTGGGCCAATTGTGCGACGCCCTATGGGACTCACGGTCACGGCCGGTTGTGACACAGCCTGGGATCGAACCCGGGTCTGTAGTGACACCTTAGACCGCTGTGCCAATCGGGAGGCGCACTCTTTAAATAACAAACAGAAACGTATTCGGAGGCTGTTTACCTGTTGTTGTTGTTTTTTTACAGCTATTGCTAACTTAAGGGGCCAAGACAAATGTGACCAAACACCTCGATTTGGTCCTAAATAACAACGTTTACATTTTGTATTTTTTTACATTGGATAAAAGTAGAGACTCAGAGCTTGAAAATTGTATATCATACACTACAGTTGAGGAACAATGGGAAAGTAATTCTGCTTTCGAAAGTTGATCAACTTGTAACCCCACTTTTGAGAAAATTGCCCTTGAATGTTTTGGTGCACCTACTGGAGAGCTCTTCATTGTCGACACCCATTCAGCATTGTTCACACCCTTTTAAGCCTTAGCCCCACCCATCTCTTTAAGGATACACATGTGAGGCAATGTGCTAAACAGGGTAAGATAGTGTAGTAAACAACCACAGATTTCAAGACTATACAGTGAGGGAAAAAAGTATTTGATCCCCTGCTGATTTTGTACGTTTGCCCACTGACAAAGAAATGATCAGTCTATAATTTTAATGGTAGGTTTATTTGAACAGTGAGAGACAGAATAACAACATAAAAATCCAGAAAAAAGCATGTGGAAAATGTTATGAATTGATTTGCCTTTTAATGAGGGAAATAAGTATTTGAACCCCTCTCAATCAGAAAGATTTCTGTCTCCCAGGTGTCTTTTATACAGGTAAAGAGCTGAGATTAGGAGCACACTCTTAAAGGGAGTGCTCCTAATCTCAGTTTGTTACCTGTATAAAAGACACCTGTCCACAGAAGCAATCAATCAATCAGATTCCAAACTCTCCACCATGGCCAAGACCAAAGAGCTCTCCAAGGATGTCAGGGACAAGATTGTAGACCTACACAAGGCTGGAATGGGCTACAAGACCATCGCCAAGCAGCTTGGTGAGAAGGTGACAACAGTTGGTGCGATTATTCGCAAATGGAAGAAACACTGACAGTTCTTTAATCTCCCTCGGCCTGGGGCTCCATGCAAGATCTCACCTCGTGGAGTTGCAATGATCATGAGAACGGTGAGGAATCAGCCCAGAACTACACGGGAGGATCTTGTTAGTGATCTCAAGGCAGCTGGGACCATAGTCACCAATAAAACATTTGGTAACACACTACGCCGTGAAGGACTGAAATCCTGCAGGGCCCGCAAGGTCCCCCTGCTTAAGAAAGCACATATACATGCCCGTCTGAAGTTTGCCAATGAACATCTGAATGATTCAGAGGACAAGTGGGTGAAAGTGTTGTGGTCAGATGAGACCAAAATGGAGCTCTTTGGCATCAACTCAACTCGCCGTGTTTGGAGGAGGAGGAATGCTGCCTATGGCCCCAAGAACACCTTCCCCACCGTCAAACATGGAGGTGGAAACATTATGCTTTGGGGGCGTTTTTCTGCTACGGGGACAGGACAACTTCACCGCATCAAAGGGACGATGGACGGGGCCATGTACCGTCAAATCTTGTTTGAGAACAACCTTCCCTCAGCAAGGGCATTGAAAATGGGTCGTGGATGGGTATTCCAGCATGACAGTGACCCTAAACACACGGCCAAGGCAACAAATGAGTGGCTCAAGAAAAAGCACATTTAGTTCCTGGAGTGGCCTAACCGAAACCTTAATGACTTGGAGAAGATCTGCAAAGAGGAGTGGGACAAAATCCCTCCTGAGATGTGTGCAAACCTGGTGGCCAACTACAAGAAACGTCTGACATCTGTGATTGCCAACAAGGGTTTTGCCACCAAGTACTAAGTCATGTTTTGCAGAGGGGTCAAATACTTATTTCCCTCATTAAAATGCAAATCAATATATAAAATTTTTCACATGCATTTTTCTGGATTTTGTTGTTGTTATTCTGTCTCTCACTGTTCTGATAAACCTACCATTAAAATTATAGACTGATAATTTCTTTGTCAGTGGGCAAACGTACAAAATCAGCAGGGGATCAAATACTTTTTTCCCTCACTGTACTTGTATAAATTGATGGGTCATGTGAAATAAATGCTATAACCACCCCTCAGCCATATCTAGCTAAGTGGATGGGTCACTATTGTCTAGACATGTTCATGAAATACAGTAGATGGGCTTAACCACCCCCAGACACACCTGGCTAACTGGATGGGTCATGCAATCTGGCAAAGTGGAGTCTTTTGTTTAGACATGTAGCTAGTTAGCTAGCTAAACAGTTAACCTAATGGTGCTTTCAAGACAACTGGGACCTTGAAAAAATAGTGGTAAAATCATGACGTCAGTGATGTCGGAAAGTCGGGGCTCTAGAAAGAGACCCGAGTTCCTGAGTTGAAATTCTGAGTTGGATGACCGTTAAAAATACATTTTCCCAGTGGGAGCTAGTTTTTTTTCCCAAGTTCCCAGTTGTCTTGAACACACTGAAGTCGGAAGACAGAGATTTCCGAGTTCTCAGTTGTTTTGAATGCGGCAGTAATCCAACCCATACTACTAGCAATACACACTGATTGTCATAGCTAGCCACCATGCATGAAACTGCAGGTAGCTAAAGCTAACCAATTAGGTTGAATGTTAGCTAGCATTAGGCTGTGTGTTCTCTTGTTGACTCCCTCCGCATATTTACAATCAAACGCCAGAATTTTCTCCATCTCCTTAGCTATAATTCTCTGCTTCCACCGGGCATTCCACAGATTTCAAAACTCGGACAACAGTGACAACAACACTGTTGATCGCCGTTTCAGAAGACTCGACAATGTCCGGTTCAATTAAAATGTTTTGACCTAAATCTGGGCTTTCCTCATCGTCTGATTCAGAGTCAGCATGACATGATCGTCCTCCAGAAAAGTGGAGAGCAGTAGCAACACTTTTGCAGTTCTTCATAATATCTTTCAATAAAGACGCAGTAGAAAGGATTACCTACGTATACTGAGCAGCTCATGTTATAGACAGAAGCATGCTACGTGGCAGACCAATCCGAACACATCTCTCGGCATGTCAAGCACATCCATTACCTCAGCCAATCATGATTAGTGGGAAGGTTCCTGACTTTTTCCGTGGCTATATCAACTAGGCTGGTAATTTAACAATTTTACTCATGTTTACAGATGGCATACAAGTTTCTTATTGAGGCACATGAATTTCACATGTTCCAGAAGGCATTTCTGCCCCCCAAAATTAAAAAAAATGTACGTTCAAATGTGAAGTAGTGACGTGCGACATTCACCTATCTTCCTGAAATGAGTCACAAATGAGCAGAAGGCCGTTGGTACGCAGGCACTAATGTGCCTCTCTCCTCCTCACATAATCAATGTCGTCAATGGATGAACGGGCGATAGAAACCAGATAGAAACTGATAATTGAGCGTGTGATTTTGACATCACAATTGAATTTGAATGATCTGAATGATGAAGGCGAAGAGGATGTTTTGAATTTAGAACAATAAGTGTAAAGATGAGGAAGATTTGTTGGGCGGTCTAATTAGGGTATTATGAAAAGGCTGGAAAATGAAGATAATTTCCCCTCAGAGAGTCATGTGTGTAGTTCACAACGGCACGCCGAATCAAACGAATGGACGCACAGCATTGAGTTGATCTGGAGTCGGATAGGGGATCAGATATTGAGCTTGACATCGACGTTGCAATGTTGCTGATGAAGAGTCTTCATTTGAACCGAGCCTCTGCCTCCGTTGCCTGAGCCTCGCCGCAGAAAGACCAGAACAGTGTGAGACGGCGATCCCGACGTAAGATAGGAGTCTGGCAAAGAAGACTAGCCAGCTTGGAGAAGTTAGCTAACTGAGACGGGAGCTGCCGCCCTCTGCACAACACAACATACCAGCGGAGCTGTACTCCACATCAGTGACGTCAGAGCTAGATGTATTGATTTACAGCCGTATCATAATGGATGTATTGAGTTACAACAGCAGTATCATAATGGATGTATTGAGTTACATTCAGTTCATCACCACTATATTCAGTTCATCACCACTATATTCAGTTCATCACCACCATATTCAGTTCATCACCACCGTATTCAGTTCATCACCACTATATTCAGTTCATCACCACCGTATTCAGTTCATCACCACCGTATTCAGTTCATCACCACCGTATTCAGTTCATCACCACCGTATTCAGTTCATCACCACTATATTCAGTTCATCACCACTATATTCAGTTCATCACCACCGTATTCAGTTCATCACCACTATATTCAGTTCATCACCACTATATTCAGTTCATCACCACCATATTCAGTTCATCACCACTATATTCAGTTCATCACCACTATATTCAGTTCATCACCACCGTATTCAGTTCATCACCACCGTATTCAGTTCATCACCACCGTATTCAGTTCATCACCACCATATTCAGTTCATCACCACTATATTCAGTTCATCACCACTATATTCAGTTCATCACCACCGTATTCAGTTCATCACCACTATATTCAGTTCATCACCACTATATTCAGTTCATCACCACTATATTCAGTTCATCACCACTATATTCAGTTCATCACCACTATATTCAGTTCATCACCACTATATTCAGTTCATCACCACTATATTCAGTTCATCACCACTATATTCAGTTCATCACCACTATATTCAGTTCATCACCACCATATTCAGTTCATCACCACTATATTCAGTTCATCACCACCATATTCAGTTCTTTACCACTATATTCAGTTCATCACCACTATATTCAGTTCATCACAACCGTATTCAGTTCATCACCACCGTATTCAGTTCATTACCACTATTCAGTTCATCACCACCATATTCAGTTCATCACCACTATATTCAGTTCATCACCACTATATTCAGTTCATCACCACTATATTCAGTTCATCACCACTATATTCAGTTCATCACCACTATATTCAGTTCATCACCACTATATTCAGTTCATTACCACTGTATTCAGTTCATCACCACTATATTCAGTTCAACTGGTCACCATTCAGTGTGTGTGTGTGACTGGCATGTCTTTCCTAGCCAGTCCTCCTCCCTACCATCTGTATAGCGTTATTACAATGTCCCGACCAAACCCCATGTCCTGACCCAACCCCATGTCCTGACCCAACCCCATGTCCCGACACAACCCCATGTCCCGACACAACCCCATGTCCCGACACAACCCCATGTCCCGACACAACCCCATGTCCCGACACATCCCCATGTCCCGACACAACCCCATGTCCCGACACAACCCCATGTCCCGACCCAACCCCATGTCCTGACACAACCCCATGTCCCGACACAACCCCATGTCCCGACACAACCCCATGTCCCGACACAACCCCATGTCCCGACACATCCCCATGTCCCGACACAACCCCATGTCCCGACACATCCCCATGTCCCGACACATCCCCATGTCCCGACACAACCCCATGTCCCGACACAACCCCATGTCCCGACACAACCCCATGTCCCGACACAACCCCATGTCCCGACACAACCCCATGTCCCGACACAAACCCTAATAGTGGTTATATAGTGGTTCTATAGTATAATTGTGGTTATATAGTATAATAGTGGTTCTATAGTATAATAGTGGTTCTATAGTATAATAGTGGTTATATAATATGATAGTGGTTATATAGTATATTAGTGGTTATATAGTATAATAGTGGTTCTATAGTATAATAGTGGTTATATAATATAATAGTGGTTATATAGTATAATAGTGGTTATATAATATGATAGTGGTTGTATAGTTTAATAGTGGTTATATGGTATAGTAGTGGTTATACAGTATAATAGTGGTTAGATAGTATATTAGTGGTTATATAGTATAGTAGTGGTTATATAGTATAATAGTGGTTATATAATATGATAGTGGTTATATAGTATTATAGTGGTTATATAGTATAATAGTGGTTATATAATATGATAGTGGTTGTATAGTTTAATAGTGGTTATATGGTATAGTAGTGGTTATACAGTATAATAGTTGTTTGATAGTATATTAGTGGTTATATAATATGATAGTGGTTGTATAGTTTAATAGTGGTTATATGGTATAGTAGTGGTTATACAGTATAATAGTTGTTTGATAGTATATTAGTGGTTATATAATATGATAGTGGTTGTATAGTTTAATAGTGGTTATATGGTATAGTAGTGGTTATACAGTATAATAGTTGTTTGATAGTATATTAGTGGTTATATAATATGATAGTGGTTGTATAGTTTAATAGTGGTTATATAGTATAATAGTGGTTATATAGTATAATAGTGGTTAGATAGTATATTAGTGGTTATATAGTATGATAGTGGTTGTATAGTTTAATAGTGGTTATATAGTATAATATTGGTTATATAGTATAATAGTTGTTTGATAGTATATTAGTGGTTATATAGCTCCAGGCTCTGTGTCCTGTATGTTGGATGGTATCATGTAATTTGGAGCGGCTCTGCAATTTGTGTGAACAAGATCAGATATAAAATCAATGTCCTCACTTTTCATCGGCTTTATCTTTATCTCCATCGTGTCATAATATTGACTTGAGATGCTTGTTTGGAGCACCACTGTAGAGGGGTGTTTACTCCCTGTGCGGAGAACAGAGACAGAGAGCATAGGCAGAGAGAGATAATTGAGAGAGAGATAGAGAGGAGAGAGAAAGTGAGAATGGAGAGAGCAGAGAGAGCAGCAGCGAGAGAGTGCAGCAGATCTCTCAGCACCGCTCTCCTGTGTGTGGTTTAGCTCAGATAGGATCTCTGCTCTCCTGTGTGTGATTTAGCTCAGATAGGATCTCTGCTCTCCTGTGTGTGGTTTAGCTCATATAGGATCTCTGCTCTCCTGGGTGTGGTTTAGCTCAGATAGGATCTCTGCTCTCCTGTGTGTGGTTTAGCTCAGATAGGATCTCTGCTCTCCTGTGTGTGGTTTAGCTCAGATAGGATCTCTGCTCTCTTGTGTGTGGTTTAGCTCAGATAGGACCTCTGCTCTCCTGTGTGTGGTTTAGCTCAGATAGGACCTCTGCTCTCCTGTGTGTGGTTTAGCTCAGATAGGATCTCTGCTCTCCTGTGTGTGGTTTAGCTCAGATAGGATCTCTGCTCTCTTGTGTGTGGTTTAGCTCAGATAGGATCTCTGCTCTCCTGTGTGTGGTTTAGCTCAGATAGGACCTCTGCTCTCTTGTGTGTGGTTTAGCTCAGATAGGATCTCTGCTCTCCTGTGTGTGGTTTAGCTCAGATAGGACCTCTGCTCTCCTGTGTGTGGTTTAGCTCAGATAGGACCTCTGCTCTCCTGTGTGTGGTTTAGCTCAGATAGGACCTCTGCTCGACCGTGTGTATTTGTGGTTTAGTTTGTGCAAAAATGTGCCCGAAGCAGTGTGTGTATGTGTTGTGACATGACAGTGATACAGCGTCATGTATGGTACATCTCTCTCTCAGGCGGTGTGGCTACAGCAAGGCCGAGCAGGAACCTGATGAAGAGAAGATACACTTCCACCACGGCCACAGTAAGTTACGCACACACACACACACACACACACTATTGTATTCTATACTATATCACTGACTGTTAACTACTTAGGGCACTACCCGGTGAAACTACCCGACACTACCCGGTGAAATGTAAGGCGCCAAATTCAAAATCCAAAAGTTTAATTATTAAACATTCATCAATATACAAGTGTTGCATAGTCATCAAAAGCTCTGCTTCTTGGCAATATCACAGCGTTGTCAGATTTCAAAAAGGCTTCACATTTGATAGTTTGAGGATAGCCCCTCTCATATTTTATGCATTAGCATAAATCCATAACCAAAGCGGGTCTCATTAAACGCATAAAATCGCTAATATAAAATCCCTTACCTTTCGAAGAACTTCTGCTGAGGGCTTCCCAAGTGTCCAACGAAGACATCCAATGGTTCTTTTGTTAGAAAAAGTAATTTATTATATCCATAAATCTCAGTTTGGTTGGCGCGTTATGTTAATAAAATACAGCGTCCACTCGCCCATTGAACCGTGAAGAGAACGCGTTCAACCTATACCTATACACTTGTCCAAGAACAATCAAACATCATTGATAATGTATCCTTAGGAACACTTTTATGTATATTTATTATAATATTTCAACCGGATTATAAACTGGACGATAGGAAAGGAAAAAACCACAGCGTGCGCGAGCCCGTTAACGCGATTCCTCTTCTGTTCCTCTTCTGAAAAACATCCCCACAGCATGATGCTGCCACCACCATGCTTCACCGTAGGGATGGTGGCAGGTTTCCTCCAGATGTGACGCTTGGCGTTCAGGCCAAAGACTTCAATCTTGGTTTCATCAGGCCAGAGAATCTTGTTTCACATGGTCTGAGAGTCGTTTAGGTGCCCTTTGGCAAACTCCAAGCGGGCTGTCATGTGCCTTTTACTGAGGAGTGCCTTTTACTGAGGAGTGGCTTCTGTCTGGCCGCTCTACCATAAAGGCCTGATTGGTGGAGTGCTGCAGAGATGGTTGTCCTTCTGGAAGGTTCTCCCATCTTCACAGAGGAATGCTAGAGCCCTGTCGGAGTGACCATCAGGTTCTTGGTCACCTCCCTAACCACGGCCCTTGTCCCCTGATTGCTCAGTTTGGCCAGGCGGCCAGCTCTAGGAAGAGTTATGGTGGTTCTAAACTTCTTTCATTTAAGAATGATGGAGACCACTGTGATCTTGGGGATCTTCAATGCTGTAGAAATGTTTTGGTACCCTTCACTAGATCTGTACCTCGACACAATCCTGTCTCGGAGCTCTACGGACAATTCATTTGAACTCATGGCTTGGTTTTTGCTCTGACATGCACTGTCAACTGTGGGACCTTGTATAGACAGGTGTGTGCCTTTCCAAATCATGTCCAATCATGGTGCGGCTGGCTTCCGGGTTAAGCGGGTGGGTTTTAAGAAGCGTGGTTTGGCGAGTCATGTTTCAGAGGACGAATGACTCGATCTTTGCCTCCTGAGCTCGTTGGGGAGTTGCAGCAATGAGACAAGATAGACATTTTGGAGAAAAAGTGGGTAAAATACAACAACAAAAAAGAATCTGTTTTTAAACCTG
Organism: Brachymystax lenok tsinlingensis; assembly: GCA_030435695.1. Lineage (NCBI taxonomy): Eukaryota > Metazoa > Chordata > Actinopteri > Salmoniformes > Salmonidae > Brachymystax > Brachymystax lenok. The sequence goes on along the minus strand of CM059795.1, from coordinate 2,057,889 downwards.
TTTTCGCTTTGTCATGACGGGGTATTGTGATGTCATGACGGGGTATTGTGATGTCATGACGGGGTATTGTGAAGACATGACGGGGTATTGTGATGTCATGACGGGGTATTGTGATGTCATGACGGGGTATTGTGATGTCATGACGGGGTATTGTGAAGTCATGACGGGGTATTGTGATGTCATGACGGGGTATTGTGTGTACATTGATGAGGGAAAACAATTATTGAATCAACTTTAAAATAAGGCTGTGACGTAACAAAATGTGGAAAAAGTCATTGGGTCTGAATACTGAATACTGAATACTGCACTGTATATAGACCCCCACGGGTGTGTACGTATATCGCTCCCCCACACCTATGAGTATGTCCTCTCTCTCTCTAGTTATGTACCCGGGGGTGCGTACGTATATCGACCCCCACACCTACGAGGACCCCAACCAGGCCGTCCATGAGTTCGCCAAGGAGATCGATGTTTCCTGCATCACCATTGAGAGAGTCATAGGAGCTGGTGAGGGGAGTGTGTGTGTGTCCCTGCGTACACACTGTGGTTGAATGTTTGTGTGATTACAGGTGTCTTCCAGGATGTGTTGTGGGGTGGTTAACTGTGTTTCTATTCCAGGTGAGTTTGGGGAGGTGTGCAGCGGCCCCCTCCGTCTGCCTGGTAAGAAGGAGTTCCCAGTAGCCATTAAGACCCTGAAGGCAGGTTACACAGAACGACAAAGGCGGGACTTCCTAGGGGAGGCGTCCATCATGGGACAGTTTGATCATCCAAACATCATCCACCTGGAAGGCGTGGTCACCAAGAGTACGTCTTGTTTCATATCATTCTGTCTGTATCAATACATGTTGTGTATATTGTCTGTATAAATACATGTTGTGTATATTGTCTGTGTAAATACATGTTGTGTAAATACATGTTGTGTATATTGTCTGTGTAAATACATGTTGTGTGTATTGTCTGTGTAAATACATGGTGTGCATGTTGTCTGTATTAATACATGGTGTGTGTATTGTCTGTGTAAATACATGTTGTGTATATTGTCTGTGTAAATACATGTTGTGTATAATGTCTGTATTAATACATGTTGTGTATATTGTCTGTATTAATACATGTTGTGTATATTGTCTGTATTAATACATGTTGTGTATATTGTCTGTATTAATACATGTTGTGTATATTGTCTGTATTAATACATGTTGTGTATATTGTCTGTATTAATACATGTTGTGTACATTGTCTGTATTAATACATGTTGTGTACATTGTCTGTATTAATACATGTTGTGCATATAGTCTGTATTAATACATGTGTATATTGTCTGTATTAATACAAGTGTATATTGTCTGTATTAATACATGTGTGTATTGTCTGTATTAATACATGTTGTGTATATTGTCTGTATTAATACATGTTGTGTATATTGTCTGTATTAATACATGTTGTGTATATTGTCTGTATTAATACATGTTGTGTATATTGTCTATGGTTCCATTGCAGCAGTGATGTATTGCTCATCTATTTGATATGATATTCTTCTCTCTATTAATTTGTCAGCTAAACCTGTGATGATCATCACGGAGTACATGGAGAACGGATCACTGGACACCTTCCTCAAGGTAAACCATGCATACCACTGGACACCTTCCTCTAGGTAAACCATGCGGATCACTGGACACCTTCCTCATGGTAAACCATGCAGATCACTGGACACCTTCCTCAAGGTAAACCATGCGGATCACTGGACACCTTCCTCAAGGTAAACCATGCAGATCACTGGACACCTTCCTCATGGTAAACCATGCAGATCACTGGACACCTTCCTCATGGTAAACCATGCAGATCACTGGACACCTTCCTCAAGGTAAACCATGCAGATCACTGGACACCTTCCTCAAGGTAAACCATGCGGATCACTGGACACCTTCCTCAAGGTAAACCATGCGGATCACTGGACACCTTCCTCAAGGTAAACCATGCGGATCACTGGACACCTTCCTCAAGGTAAACCATGCGGATCACTGGACACCTTCCTCACGGTAAACCATGCAGATCACTGGACACCTTCCTCAAGGTAAACCATGCAGATCACTGGACACCTTCCTCAAGGTAAACCATGCAGATCACTGGACACCTTCCTCAAGGTAAACCATGCGGATCACTGGACACCTTCCTCAAGGTAAACCATGCGGATCACTGGACACCTTCCTCAAGGTAAACCATGCGGATCACTGGACACCTTCCTCAAGGTAAACCATGCGGATCACTGGACACCTTCCTCAAGGTAAACCATGCAGATCACTGGACACCTTCCTCAAGGTAAACCATGCGGATCACTGGACACCTTCCTCATGGTAAACCATGCAGATCACTGGACACCTTCCTCAAGGTAAACCATGCAGATCACTGGACACCTTCCTCATGGTAAACCATGCAGATCACTGGACACCTTCCTCAAGGTAAACCATGCAGATCACTGGACACCTTCCTCAAGGTAAACCATGCGGATCACTGGACACCTTCCTCAAGGTAAACCATGCGGTTCACTGGACACCTTCCTCAAGATAAACCATGCAGATCACTGGACACCTCCCTCAAGGTAAACCATGCAGATCACTGGACACCTCAAGGTCAACCATGATTATTTAGATGTGCTGCTGTCACCAGTTGAAGTCTGAATTTCATGACGACACCGTCTAATGACGTCTGAATGTCATGACGACACTGTCTAATGACGTCTGAATGTCATGACGACACGGTCTAAGGATGTCAATGTCATTACCGCAACGTCTAAGAGTGGGTCCCAAATGCCACCCTTTTCCCTTTACAGTGCGCTACTTTAGACCAGGGACACTCCATTCCTCTTACAGTGCGCTACTTTAGACCAGGGACACTCCATTCCTCTTACAGTGCACTACTTTAGACCAGGGACACTCCATTCCTCTTACAGTGCACTACTTTAGACCAGGGACACTCCATTCCCTTTACAGTGCACTACTTTAGACCAGGGACACTCCATTCCCTTACAGTGCACTACTTTAGACCAGGGACAGTCCATTCCCTTTACAGTGCACTACTTTAGACCAGGGCTCATAGGGGAATAGAGTGTGTGCCCCCTGATCAGGAATAGTACAATATAAAGGATATGGGGTGTCCTCTGGTCAAAGGTATTGCATTATAAAGGGAATGAGGTGTCCCTGGTTAAAGGTATTGCATTATAATGGAAATGGGGTGTCCCTGGTCAAAGGTATTGCATTATAATGGAAATGGGGTGTCCCTGGTCAAAGGTAGTGCATTATAAAGGGAATGGGGTGTCCCTTTGTCAAAAGGTAGTGCATTATAAAGGGAATGGGGTGTCCCTTTGTCAAAGAGAGTGCATTATAAAGGGAATGGGGTGTCCCTTTGTCAAAGAGAGTGCATTATAAAGGGAATGGGGTGTCCCTTTGTCAAAAGGTAGTGCATTATAATGGAAATGGGGTGTCCCTGGTCAAAGGTATTGCATTATAAAGGGAATGGGGTGTCCCTTTGTCAAAAGGTAGTGCATTATAAAGGGAATGGGGTGTCCCTTTGTCAAAAGGTAGTGCATTATAAAGGGAATGGGGTGTCCCTTTGTCAAAGAGAGTGCATTATAAAGGGAATGGGGTGTCCCTTTGTCAAAAGGTAGTGCATTATAAAGGGAATGGGGTGTCATTAGGGACGTACTCTGAGCTTTTCCTCCCTCTTCTTCCTGAAGAAGAACGATGGCCAGTTCACGGTGATCCAGCTGGTTGGGATGCTGCGGGGTATGGCGTCAGGCATGCGCTACCTGTCTGACATGGGATACGTGCACCGGGACCTGGCGGCGCGTAACATCCTGGTCAACAGCAACCTGGTGTGTAAGGTGTCTGACTTTGGCCTGTCCAGAGTCCTGGAGGATGATGCTGAGGCTGCATATACGACCAGAGTAAGTATCTGTCTGTCTGTCTCGGACTGTCTGTCTGTCTGCCTCGGACTGTCTGTCTGTCTGTCTGTCTGTCTGTCTGTCTGTCTCTGACTGTCTGTCTGTCTGCCTCGGACTGTCTGCCTGTCTGTCTCGGACTGTCTGCCTGTCTGTCTCGGACTGTCTGCCTGTCTGTCTCGGACTGTCTGCCTGTCTGTCTCGGACTGTCTGCCTGTCTGTCTCAGACTGTCTGTCTGTGTATCTGTCTGTATTCCTGTCACACAATGACTCACACGCTCATCCCCAACATGACTCGTTATTAGTTAGCCCTCTGCAGCAGCACAGCCATAATTCACCTGTCTCTGTCTGTCTGCCTGTCTCTGTCTGTCTGACTCTGTGTGTCTGTCTCAGTGTGTCTGCCTGTCTCTGTCTGTCTGACTCTGTGTGTCTGTCTCAGTGTGTCTGCCTGTCTCTGTCTGTCTGACTCTGTGTGTCTGTGTCCATCTCCTCTGCTGATTCCAGTAGAGCTACAAGAGGGGGGCTTGACAGGGAGGGAGTGCAAGTGAAGGATAGTGACAGGGTGGGAGGATGGAGCGTGCACGTGAAGCATGTCATGCACACAGTGCTCTGTGAGGTCTGAGGCTCGTATGTGAGAGCTCTGAGTGTGTGTGTGTGTATAGCAGTGTTAGGTAGCTGTCTCTACTTGGCTGTCTGAGGCAGTGTGTGTATAGCAGTGTTAGGTAGCTGTCTCTGCTTGGCTGTCTGAGGCAGTGTGTATAGCAGTGTTAACTAACTGTCTCTGCTTGGCTGTCTGAGGCAGTGTGTGTATAGCAGTGTTAGGTAGCTGTCTCTACTTGGCTGTCTGAGGCAGTGTGTATAGCAGTGTTAGGTAGCTGTCTCTACTTGGCTGTCTGAGGCAGTGTGTGGATAGCAGTGTTAGGTAGCTGTCTCTGCTTGGCTGTCTGAGGCAGTGTGTGTATAGCAGTGTTAGGTAGCTGTCTCTACTTGGCTGTCTGAGGCAGTGTGTGGATAGCAGTGTTAACTAACTGTCTCTGCTTGGCTGTCTGAGGCAGTGTGTGGATAGCAGTGTTAGGTAGCTGTCTCTGCTTGGCTGTCTGAGGCAGTGTGTGTATAGCAGTGTTAGGTAGCTGTCTCTGCTTGGCTGTCTGAGGCAGTGTGTGTATAGCAGTGTTAGGTAGCTGTCTCTACTTGGCTGTCTGAGGCAGTGTGTGTATAGCAGTGTTAGGTAGCTGTCTCTGCTTGGCTGTCTGAGGCAGTGTGTGTATAGCAGTGTTAGGTAGCTGTCTCTACTTGGCTGTCTGAGGCAGTGTGTGGATAGCAGTGTTAACTAACTGTCTCTGCTTGGCTGTCTGAGGCAGTGTGTGTATAGCAGTGTTAGGTAGCTGTCTCTACTTGGCTGTCTGAGGCAGTGTGTATAGCAGTGTTAACTAACTGTCTCTGCTTGGCTGTCTGAGGCAGTGTGTATATAGCAGTGTTGGGTAGCTGTCTCTACTTGGCTGTCTGAGGCAGTGTGTATAGCAGTGTTAACTAACTGTCTCTACTTGGCTGTCTGAGGCAGTGTGTGTATAGCAGTGTTAGGTAGCTGTCTCTACTTGGCTGTCTGAGGCAGTGTGTGTATAGCAGTGTTAGGTAGCTGTCTCTGCTTGGCTGTCTGAGGCAGTGTGTGTATAGCAGTGTTAGGTAGCTGTCTCTACTTGGCTGTCTGAGGCAGTGTGTGGATAGCAGTGTTAGGTAGCTGTCTCTACTTGGCTGTCTGAGGCAGTGTGTGTATAGCAGTGTTAGGTAGCTGTCTCTACTTGGCTGTGTGAGGCAGTGTGTGTATAGCAGTGTTAGGTAGCTGTCTCTACTTGGCTGTCTGAGGCAGTGTGTGTATAGCAGTGTTAGGTAGCTGTCTCTGCTTGGCTGTCTGAGGCAGTGTGTGTATAGCAGTGTTAGGTAGCTGTCTCTACTTGGCTGTCTGAGGCAGTGTGTGGATAGCAGTGTTAGGTAGCTGTCTCTACTTGGCTGTCTGAGGCAGTGTGTGTATAGCAGTGTTAGGTAGCTGTCTCTACTTGGCTGTGTGAGGCAGTGTGTGTATAGCAGTGTTAGGTAGCTGTCTCTACTTGGCTGTCTGAGGCAGTGTGTGTATAGCAGTGTTAACTAACTGTCTCTGCTTGGTTTTCTAAACCTGATTATTGCGCTGTCTCCCAGATTGTGCAGGTTCTGTCACTGACTGTGACACGGCATCCAGGACAGCCAATTAGCATGCTGCACAATCTCCAGGACAGCCAATTAACACGCAGCACAGTCTCCAGGACATATCTACGTTCTTGCTCTCTCTGAGAACCACACATAGCGGTACACATCATTCTCCATCCTAAAATGTTGTTGTTATGTTTCTCTCTCAGGGCGGTAAAATCCCGATCCGCTGGACAGCTCCAGAAGCGATAGCGTTCAGGAAGTTCACCTCCGCCTCTGACGTGTGGAGCTACGGCATCGCCATGTGGGAAGTGATGTCATACGGAGAGAGACCCTACTGGGAGATGAGTAACCAGGATGTAAGTCTTCTTCTCGATGCCACAATGGGAGGATTTATTGAGCCTGTGTGTGATTTGCTGTAGATCATTAGAACACAGTATTCCTTTTTACTGTCACAGACTACAAGCTACTCTACTTAGCAGATATTTACATAGTGCCAATTTATTCCTTTGCAGTCACTAGACTGTAAGACCCAGAAACCAGAGAATATAGGCAGTCTTTATCTGTCAATTACATTGCAGGGCCACTGACTGTTAGTGTTATCCCAAAAAAATTGAGGTGAAATGTTTAGTATCTTAGTAGCCAGGAGGGGAATGGCTAAGAGAGGAGATGGAGACCTATTAATAGAAGAAGAGTAGAAAAAGAGAAGTGGTATTGAATGTGCCTGACGGGGGAGAGGGAGATGGAGTGCCGGGGATGGAGAGAGAGAGAGAGAAATATAGGGGAGGGAGAGAGAGACGGAGAGAGTGAGAGAGAGTGTGCTGGGATAGAGAAAGAGCTAGAAGGGATGGTAGATATGTGAGAGAGAGAGAGAGAGAGAGAGAGAGAGAGAGAGAGAGAGAGAGAGAGAGAGAGAGAGAGAGAGAGAGAGAGAGAGAGAGAGAGAGAGAGAGAGAGAGAGAGAGAGAGAGAGAGAGAGAGAGAGAGAGAGAGAGAGAGAGAGAGAGAGAGAGAGAGAGAGAGAGAGAGAGAGAGAGAGAGAGAGAGAGAGAGAGAGAGAGAGAGAGAGAGAGAGAGAGAGAGAGAGAGAGAGAGAGAGAGAGGCTGTAGAGAAACACCCAGAGGGCAGATCAAGGGTCATTTAGAATACTGGAGCCACGTCACATGACTGTCCCTGAGAAACAGAATTCTGACTCAGGCTGGCATACACACATCCACGATTTAGTATTTATTGAAGAATAAATTACCTTCAAATAACCCACTATTCTACCAGGTATTTTAAACAGCTTTTAGTGCCAATGCTCAGGGCGTCGTATTGACAAGTAGGGTTCTACAGTATGGAGCCCAGTAGAGGAGAGGAGAGGAGAGGCGAGGCGAGGAGAGGAGAGGTACCATAGAGGATAGGGAAGGAAAGAAGAGGTGCCAGAGTGGGTCCCTCAAGGAGGTGCAGCCCTCAGTCATGTTTATCTCACAGAGGATGCCTCCTCTCCTTTTCATCCCTCTCTCCTCCTCCTCCTCCTCCTCTTCACTGACAGCTCTATCCATCCCAGCCTCAGATCACTCTTTCTGTTCCATCATTAATCTGTCTGAGCTGATGCCTGGGTCTCTCTGAGGGAACACAAGTTATTTGATGTTTTATTTAACGCCTTCATGAGGATTTCCCTCTGATCTCTGCTAGACTCTCTCTCTCTCTCTCTCGCTCCCCCTTATCTATCTCTCTGGTCTCTCTCTCTCTCTCTCTCTCTCTCTCTCTCTCTCTCTCTCTCTCTCTCTCTCTCTCTCTCTCTCTCTCTCTCTCTCTCTCTCTCTCTCTCTTTTAGCTAGACTCTCTATCCCTCTCTCTTCCTCTCTTTTAGCTAGAATCCTTCTCCCTCTCTCTCAATTCAATTCAAAGGGCTTTATCGGTATTGCAAACATTTGTGACCGAATGTCTTATGTAGCAAAATTTGAAATTGTGTTTTTTTACACTGGATAAAAGTAGAGACTCAGACCTATTAAATGGTATATCATACACTGGTATATCATACACTGCAGTTGAGGAACAATGGGAAAGTAATTCTACTTTGAAAGTTGACAAACTTGTAAACCCACTTTTGAGAAAATGGACCTTGAATTTATTTTGGTACACCTACTGGAGAGCTCTTCTTTGTCGACACCCATTCAGCATCGTTCACACCCTCTTAAGCCTTAGCCCCGCCCATCTCGTTAAGGATTCACATGTGAGGCCATGTGCTAAACAGAGGGAGTAAGATAGTGTAGTAAACAACCACAGATTTCAAAACTAAAAAGTGGTAAAAGTCGTGGTTTACAATAAGGAAATACTCTGGGTAAAACTAGTCCTTGTCCTATATCCTAAACTGACTTTGGTGCAGGTCATGTTGTTCCTCACATTACCGTCTCTGGTAAACACACACTATATCAAATACAATCTAAGTTTATTTGTTGCGTACACAGAATACAGAAGGTGGAAACGGTACAGTGAAACGGTTACTTGGTTTCATGTTTGCATAGTAGCAAAATCAAAAACAGAAAGTGTCCAGATGATTCTTACCCAGACATAATTGTATAAATGTATGGGTCATGTGAAATAAATGCTATAACCACCCCTCAGCCATATCTAGCTAAGTGGATGGGTCACTATTGTCTAGACATGTTCATGAAATACAGTAGATGGCCGTAATCACCCCCAGACACACCTGGCTAACTTGATGATGTAATCATCTGGCGAAGTGGAGTCTTTTGTTTAGACCTGTAGCTAGTTACCGACATAATCTCAACTCATACTACTTCCAATACAAACAATGCCTTATTTTTCATGCTCTGAGAGTCCTTTAGGTGTGTTTTAGCAAACTCCAAGTGGGCTGTCATGTGCCTTTTACTGAGGAATGGCTTCCGTCTGGCCACTCTTCCATTAAGGCCTGATTGGTGGAGTGCTGCAGAGATGGTTGTCCTTCTGGAAGGTTCTCCCATCTCCACAGAGGAACTCTGGAGCTCTGTCAGAGTGACCATCGGGTTCTTGGTCACCTCCCTGACCAAGGGGCTTCTCCCCCGATTGTTCAGTTTGGCCGTGCGACCAGCTCTAGGAAGAGTCTTGGTGGTTCCAAACTTCTTCCATTTAAGAATGATGGAGGCCACTGTGTAACTGTATCCAAGTCGGACCTGTGTTTTTGTCTTGTCCTGTGTATATATATTTTTCTTCGTATATATTTTGTATGTATTTTAATCTCACTTTCCATCTACGGACTGCATATACTCTCCTGCAACCCGCCTCACCCAATGTGGTACGGATCTGCTATTTTTATACTTTAGAACCGGAACCCCCATCAGAAGCTAGCCAGCTAACTAACTACTAGTCAGTTAGCCACTGCTAGCGGTCCTCACCGTTATCTCGGACATCAGCCAGCCTCAACCCGGTCAATTCCTGCCAGTCTGCACAGCGGGATATCAACCCAGAGCATATCGGACTGCTTTTTCTCTACCACATCTCCGGATTCCTACTGCAAGTTCTGAACCTTTCCACCGGATCATCGCAGCTAGCTGGCTGCTATCCGAGTGGCTACTCCTGGCTAACGTCTCTGTCCCGAAGCAAGCACCAGTTAGCCTGGAGCTAGTCTCGAGCTAGGTCCATCTCCCGGCTAGCCAAAGAGATCCATCAGCCAATTCTTGTGATACAATACTTATTTTGCCAATTGGCCTGGACCCTTTACTGCCGACACGGAGTCCCTGCCGATCCATCCCGACTGGTCTGCCGACGTAACCGTCCGAGGTGGTTTCAACATGCTCTTCCCTTGCGACGTTGCCGGCCTGCTAGCTGTCTGAATCGCCGTGTCTCCAGCTCGCCTAACGTAGCAGCGACTACAGAATTGGCTCCCTGACTCACCTAGTGCTACTCATTGGACCCTTGATCACTCGGCTACACATAACTCTCCCTAATGTCAATATGCCTTGTCTAATGCTGTTATGGTTAGTGATTGTCTTATTTCACTGTGAGCCCCTAGCCCTGCCCAATATGCCTTAGATAGACCTTTTGTTCCACCCCCCCCACACATGCGGCGACCTCACCTGGCTTATCTGGTGCCTCCAGAGACAAAACCTCTCTCATCGTCACTCAATGCCTAGGTTTACCTCCACTGTACTCACATCCTACCATACCCTTGTCTGTACATTATGCCTTGAATCTATTCCTCCGCGCCCAGAAATCTGCTAATTTTACTCTCTGTTCAGAACGCACTAGACTACCAGTTCTTATAGCCTTTAGCCGTACCCTTATCCTACTCCTCCTCTGTTCCTCTGGTGATGTAGAGGTTAACCCAGGCCTTGCAGCCCCCAGCACCACTCCCATTCCCCAGGCACTCTCATTTGTTGACTTCTGTAACCGTAAAAGCCTTGGTTTCATGCATGTTAACATTAGAAGCATCCTCCCTAAGTTTGTTTTATTCACTGCCTTAGCACACTCCGCCAACTCTGATGTCCTAGCCGTGTCTGAATCATGGCTTAGCAAGGCCACCAAAAATCCTGAAATTTCCATCCCTAACTATAACATCTTCCGACAAGATAGAACTGCCAAAGGGGGCGGAGTTGCAATCCACTGCAGAGAGAGCCTGCAGAGTTCTGTCTTACTATCCAGGTCTGTGCCCAAACAATTTGAGCTTCTACTTTTCAAAATCCACCTTTCCAGAAACAAGTCTCTCACCTTTGCCGCTTGTTACAGACCGCCTTCAGCCCCCAGTTGTGCCCTGGACACCATATGTGAATTGATTGCCCCCCATCTATCCTGAGAGTTCGTACTGTTAGGTGACCTAAACTGGGGTATGTTTAACACCCCGGCCATCCTACAATCTAAGATAGATGCCCTCAATCTCACACAAATTATTAAGGAACCTACCAGGTACAACCCTAAATCCGTAACTGTGGGCACCCTCTTAGATATCATCCTGACCAACTTGCCCTCTAAATACAGATCTGCTGTCTTCAACCAGGATCTCAGCGATCACTGCCTCTTTTCCTGCGTGCGTGATGGGTCAAACGACCACCCCTCATCACTGTCAAACACTTCAGCAAGCAGGCCTTTCTAATCGACCTGGCCCGGGTATCCTGGAAGGATGTTGACCTCATCCCATCAGTAGAAGATGCCTGGTTGCTCTTTAAAAGTGCTTTCCTCGCCATCTTAAATAAGCATGCCCCAATTTTTTTTAAACTAAGAACAGATATAGCCCTTGGTTCACCCCAGACTTGACTGCCCTTGACCAGCACAAAAACATCCTGTGGCATTCTGCATTAGCATCGAATAGCCCCTGCGATATGCAACTTTTCAGAGAAGTCAGGAACCAATATACTCAGTCAGTTAGGAAAGCTAAGGCTAAGGAAACAGAAATTTTCATCCTGTAGAACTAATTCCCAAACGTTTTGGGACACTGTATAGTCCATGGCGAATAAGAGCACCTCCTCCCAGCTGCCCACTGCACAGAGGCTAGGTAACACTGTCACCACCGATAAATCTACGTTAATCGAGAATTTCAATAAGCATTTTTCTACGGTTGGCCATGCTTTCCACCTGGCTACCCCTACCCCGGCCAACAGCTCAGCACCCCCTGCACCAGACAGCTGATGTTCTGAAAAAGCTCCAAAATCTGGACCCCTACAAATCAGCCAGGCTAGACAATCTGGCCCTTCTCTTTCTAAAATTATCTGCCACAATTTTTGCAACCCCTATTACTAGCCTGTTCAACCTCTCTTTCGTATCGTCTGAGATTCCCAAAGATTAGAAAGCTGCCTCGGTCATCTCCCTCTTCAAAGGGGGTGACACTCTAGACCCAAACTGTTATAGGCCTATATCCATTCTGCCCTGGCTTTCTAAAATCTTCGAAAGACAAGTTAACAAACAGATCACCGACAATTTTAAATCCCACCGTACCTTCTCCGCTCTGCAATCTGGTTTCCGAGCTAGTCATGGGTGCACCTCAGCCACGTTCAAGGTCCTAAACGATATCATAACCGCCATCGATAAAAGACAGTACTTTGCAGCCGTTTTCATTGACCTGTCCAAGGCTTTCGACTCTGTCAATCACTGCGTTCTTATCGACAGACTCAATAGCCTTGGTTTCTCAAATGACTGCCTCGCCTGGTTCACCAACTACTTCTCAGATTGAGTTCAGTGTATCAACTACCTCATCCCCATAATGTTATTTATCCTCTTGCTCTTTTGCACCCCAGTATCTCTACTTGCACATCATCATCTGCACATCCATCACTCCAGTCTATCACTCCAGTCTCTATCACTCCAGTGTTAATGCTGAATTGTAATTATTTCGCCTCTATTGCCTATTTATTGCCTTACCTCCCTACTCTTCTACATTTGCACACACTGTACATAGATTGTTCTAATGTGTTATTGGCTGTATGTTTGTTTATGTGTAACTCTGTGGTGTTTTTGTCACACTGCTTTGCTTTATCTTGGCTAGGTCGCAGTTGTAAATGAGAACTTGTTCTCAAATCAAATCAAATCAAATTTATTTATAACGCCCCCCTTACATCAGCTGATGTCACAGAGTGCTGTACAGAAACCCAGCCTAAAACCCCAAACAGCAAGCAATGCAGGTGTAAAAGCACGGTGGCTAGGAAAAACTCCCTAGAAGGCCAAAACCTAGGAAGAAACCTAGAGAGGAACCAGGCTGTGAGGGGTGGCCAGTCCTCTTCTGGCTGTGCCGGGTGCAGATTATAACAGAACATGGACAAGATTTTAAAATGTTCATAAAACAGGCAGAACAGTTGTAACTGGAGAAGCAGCACGGCCAGGTGGACTCGGGACATCCGGGTAGGCCTTGAGGAATGGTCCTAATGCTCAGGTCCTCCGAGAGAGAGAGAGAGAGAGAGAGAGAGAAGAAGAAAAAGAAAGAGAGAGATAATTAGAGCGAGCATACTTAAATTCGCACAGGACACCAGATAAGAGAAGAAATACTCCAGATATAACAGACGGACCCTAGCACCCCGACACATAAACTACTGCAGCATAAATACTGGGGTGAGACAGGAGGGGTCGGGAGACACTGTGGCCCCGTCCGACTAAACCCCGGACAGGGCCAAACAGGCAGGATATAACCCCACCCACTCTGCCGAAGCACAGCCCCCACACCACTAGAGGGATATCTTCAACCACCAACTTACCATCCTGAGACAAGGCCGAGTATAGCCCACAAGATCTCCGCCACGGCACCAGAAGCCAGTGACTCAGCCCCTGTAATAGGGTTAGAGGCAGAGAATCCCAGTGGAGGGGAACCGGCCAGGCAAAAGACAGCAAGGGTGGTTCGTTGCTCCAGTGCCTTTCCGTTCACCTTCACACTCCTGGGCCAGACTACACTCAGTCATAAGACCTACTGAAGAGATGAGTCTTCAATAAAGACTTAAAGGTTGAGACCGAGTCTGCGTCTCTCACATGGATAGGCAGACTATTCCATAAAAATGGAGCTCTATAGGAAAAAGCCCTGCCTCCAGCTGTTTGCTTAGAAATTTTAGGGACAGTAAGGAGGCCATGCGTCTTGTGACCGTAGCGTGCACGTGTAGGTATGTACGGCAGGACCAAATCAGAAAGATAGGTAGGAGCAAGCCCATGTAATGCTTTGTAGGTTAGCAGTAAAACCTTGAAATCAGCCCTTGCCTTAACAGGAAGCCAGTGTAGAGAGGCTAGTACTGGAGTAATATGATCAAATTTTGGGGTTCTAGTCAAGATTCTAGCAGCCGTGTTAAGCACTAACTGAAGTTTATTTAGTGCTTTATCCGGATAGCCGGAAAATAAAGCATTGCAGTAGTCTAACCTAGAAGTTACAAATGCATGGATTAACTTTTTCTGCATCATTTTTGGACAGAAAGTTTCTAATTTTTACAATGTTACGTAAATGGAAAAAAGCTGTCCTTGAAACAGTCTTGATATGTTCGTCAAAAGAGAGATCAGGGTCCAGAGTAACGCCGAGGTCCTTCACAGTTTTATTTGAGACGACTGTACAACCATCAAGATTAATTGTCAGATTCAACAGAAGATCTCTTTGTTTCTTGGGACCTAGGACTAGCATCTCTGTTTTATCAGAGTTTAAAAGTAGAAAATTTTCTGCCATCCACTTCCTTATGTCTGAAACACAGGCTTCAAGGGAGGGCAATTTTGGGGCTTCACCATGTTTCATCGAAATGTACAGCTGTGTGTCATCCGCATAGCAGTGAAAGTTAACATTATGTTTCCGAATGACATCACCAAGTGGTAAAATATATAGTGAAAACAATAGTGGTCCCAAAACAGAGCCTTGAGGAACACCGAAATTTACAGTTGATTTGTCAGAGGACAAACCATCCACAGAGACAAACTGATATCTTTCCGACAGATAAGATCTAAACCAGGCCAAAACTTGTCCATGTAGACCAATTTGGGTTTCCAATCTCTCCAAAAGAATGTGGTGATCGATGGTATCAAAAGCAGCACTAAGGTCTAGGAGCATGAGTACAGTTGCAGAGCCTCGGTCTGACGCCATTAAAAGGTCATTTACCACCTTCACAAGTGCAGTCTCAGTGCTATGATGGGGTCTAAAACCAGACTGAAGCGTTTAGTATACATTGTTTGTCTTCAGGAAGGCAGTGAGTTGCTGCGCAACAGCTTTTTCTAAAATTTTTGAGAGGAATGGAAGATTCGATATAGGCCGATAGTTTTTTATATTTTCTGGGTCAAGGTTTGGCTTTTTAAGAGAGGCTTTATTACTGCCACTTTTAGTGAGTTTGGTACACATCCGGTAGATAGAGAGCTGTTTATTATGTTCAACATAGGAGGGCCAAGCACAGGAAGCAGCTCTTTCAGTAGTTTAGTTGGAATAGGGTCCAGTATGCAGCTTGAAGGTTTAGAGGCCATGATTATTTTCATCAATGTGTCAAGAGATATGGTACTAAAAACTTGAGTGTCTCTCTTGATTTTATGTCCTGGCAAAGTTGTGTGGACTCAGGACAACTGAGCTTTGGAGGAATACGAGATTTAAAGAGGAGTCCGTAATTTGCTTTCTAATGATCATGATCTTTTCCTCAAAGAAGTTCATGAATGAATCACTGCTAAAGTGAAAGCCATCCTCTCTTGGGGAATGCTGCTTTTAGTTAGCTTTGTGACAGTATCAAAAAGAAACTTTGGATTATTCTTATTTTCCTCAATTAACTTGGAAAATAGGATGATCGAGCAGCAGTGAGGGCTCTTCGATACTGCACGGTACTGTCTTTCCAAGCTAGTCGGAAGACTTCCAGTTTGGTGTGGCGCCATTTCCGTTCCAATTTTCTGGTAACTTGCTTCAGAGCTCGGGTATTTTCTGTATACCAGGGAGCTAGTTTTTTGGCAAATGTTTTTTGTTTTTAGGGTGCAACTGCATCTAGGGTATTGCGCAAGGTTACATTGAGTTCCTCAGTTAGGTGGTTAACTGATTTTTGTACTCTGACGTCCTTGGGTAGGTGGAAGGATTCTGGAAGGGCATCTAGGAATCTTTGGGATGTCTGAGAATTTATAGCACGACTTTTGATGATCCTTGGTTGGGGTCTGAGCAGATTATCTGTTGCGATTTCAAACGTAATAAAATGGTGGTCCGATAGTCCAGGATTATGAGGAAAAACATTAAGATCCACAACATTTATTCCACGGGACAAAACTAGGTCCAGAGTATGACTGTGGCAGTGAGTAGGTCCGGAGACATGTTGAACAAAACCGACAGAGTCGATGATGGCTCCAAAAGCCTTTGGAGTGGGTCTGTGGACTTTTCCATGTGAATATTAAAGTCACCAAAAATTAGAATATTGTCTGCCATGACTACAAGGTCCGATAGGAATTCAGGGAACTCAGTGAGGAATGTTGTATATGGCCCAGGAGGCCTGTAAACAGTAGCTATAAAAAGTGATTGAGTAGGCTGCATAGATTTCATGACTAGAAGCTCAAAAGACGAAAAACGCTGCTTTTTTTGTTTTTGTAAATAGAAATTTGCTATTGTAAATGTTAGCAACACCTCCGCCTTTGCGGGATGCGCTGGGGATATGGTCACTAGTGTAACCAGGAGGTGAGGCCTCATTTAACACAATAAATTCATCAGGCTTAAGCCATGTTTCAGTCAGGCCAATCACATCAAGATTATGATCAGTGATTAGTTCATTGACTAGAACTGCCTTGGAAGTGAGGGATCTAACATTGAGTAGCCCCATTTTGAGATGTGAGGTATCACAATCTCTTTCAATAATGGCAGCAATGGAGGAGGTCTTTATTCTAGTGAGATTGCTAAGGCGAACACCGCCATGTTTAGTTTTGCCCAACCTAGGTCGAGGCACAGACACAGTCTCAATAGAGATAGCTGAGCTGACTACACTAACTGTGCTAGTGGCAGACTCCACTAAGCTGGCAGGCTGGCTAACAGCCTGCTGCCTGGCCTGCACCCTATCTCATTGTGAAGCTAGAGGAGTTAGAGCCCTGTCTATGTTCGTCGATAAGATGAGAGCACCCCTCCAGCTAGGATGGAGTCCGTCACTCCTCAACAGGCCAGGCTTGGTCCTGTTTGTGGGTGAGTCCAAATTTCTGCGAAGTTGCTTAGGAGCTAGAAGCAGAGCTACCATGTCTGTCATGTCTTAGAAGCTACAAGCCATCTAAAATCAAATCAAATTTTATTTGTCACATACACATGGTTAGCAGATGTTAATGAGAGTGTAGCGAAATGCTTGTGCTTCTAGTTCCGACCATGCAGTAATATCTAACAAGTAATCTCCCAATTTCACAACAACTACCTTATACACACAAGAGTAAAGGAATGAATACGAGTATGTACATATAAATATATGGATGAGCGATGGCTGACCGGCATAGGCAAGATGCAGTAGATGGTATGGAGTACAGTATATACAACTGAGATGAGTAATGTAGGATATGTAAACATTATATAACGTGGAATTGTTTAAGTGACTAGTGATACATTTATTACACCCAATTATTAATTATTAAAGTGGCTAGAGATTTAAGTCACTATGTTGGCAGCAGCCACTCAATGTTAGTGATGGCTTTTTAACAGTCTGATGGCCTTGAGGTAGAAGCTATTTTTCAGTCTCTCGGTCCCAGCTTTGATGCACCTGTACTGACCTCGCCTTCTGGATGATAGCGGGGTGAACAGGCAGTGGCTCAGGTGGTTGTTGTCCTTGAGGAACTTTTTGGCCTTCCTGTGACATCAGGTGGTGTAGGTGTCTTACTCTATGTTGTTGAGAAAAGTATCAAAACCTTTGTAGTTCTCGATGGCTAACGTTATATCTTTCAAAAAGGGTGCAGTATCAACAGATACTGAGCAACTCACATTATAGACAGAAGCATGTTACATGGCAGACCAATCCAAACTCATCTCCCGGCATGTCCAGCCCATCCATTATCTCTGCCAATCATGGCTATCAGGAAGTTTCCTGTCTTTTTCTGTGGCTATACCAACTAGGCTCGTAATTTTATAAATGTTTAAAAATTATTTTACAGATGGAATACGAGTTTCTGATTAAGGTGCATGATAGTTCACATGTTCCAGAATGCATTTCTGCCCAACAATTTCTGCATTTTGATTAAAAAAAAGACATGTTTACGTTCAAATGTCTCTCCTGTGAAGTAGTGACGTGCGACATACGCCTAGTTTCCTGAATGTTTACATTGCCAAAGAAAATGGAATAGATAATAAACAAGGGTATAGGAGTTATAGTTATAATCAATGTTTGATTTGTTTTCAAATTCTTCGTGAGTCGGTGTGATCTGTGTGGAAACGTGTCTCTAATGTGATCATACATTTGGCAGGAGGTTAAGAAGTGTAGTTCAGTTTCCAACTTTGTGGGCAGTGTACACATAGCCTGTCTTCTCTCGAGAGCCAGGTCTGCCTATGGCGGCCTTTCTCAATAGCAAGGCTATGCTCACTGAGTCTGTACATAGTTAAAGTTGGGTCAGTCACAGTGGTCAGGTATTCTGCCACTGTGGACTCTCTGTTTAGGGCCAAATAGCATTCTAGTTTGCTGTTTTTTTGTTAATTCTTTCCAATGTGTCAAGTAAT
The DNA here is from genome assembly GCA_030435695.1 of Brachymystax lenok tsinlingensis. Lineage (NCBI taxonomy): Eukaryota > Metazoa > Chordata > Actinopteri > Salmoniformes > Salmonidae > Brachymystax > Brachymystax lenok. Next base: position 2,039,709 of record CM059795.1, on the reverse strand, counting down.
CATCTTTTTGTTTTCTCATGATTTGGTTGGGTCTAATTGTGTTGCTGTCCCGGGGCTCTGTGGGGTCTGTATGTATTAGTGAACAGAGCCCCAGGACCAGCTTGCTTAGGGGACTCTTCTCCATGTTCGTCTCTCTGTAGGTGGTGGCTTTGTTGTAGAATTTAACGGCTTGTTTCTGGATTTTGATAAATAGCGGGTATCGATCTAATTCTGCTCTGAATGCATTATTTCATGTTTTACGTTGTACACAAAGGATATTTTTGCCGAATTCAATTTGGTGTTTGTCCCATTTTGTGAATTATTGGCTGGTGAGCGGACCCCAGACCTCACAATCATAGAGGGCAATGGGTTTGATAACTGGTTCATTTTTTGTTGTTGCCAGATCCTAATTGGTATGTTGAGTTTTATGTTCCTTTTGATGGCATAGAAGGCCCTTCTTACCTTGTCTCGTTCACAGCTTTGTGGAAGTTGCCCGTGGCGCTGATGTTTAGGCCGAGGTATGTATCGTTTAGGGCAACGGTGTCTAGATGGAATTTGTATTTGTGGTCCTGGCAACTAGACCTTTTTTGGAACACCATTATTTCTGTCTTACTGAGATTTACTGTCAGTGCCCAGGTCTGACAGAATCTGTGCAGAAGATCTATGTGCTGCTGTAGGCCCTCCTTGGTTGGGGACAGAAGCACCAGATCATCAACAAACAGTAGACATTTGACTTCAGATTATAGTAGAATGAGGCTGGGTGCTGCAGACTTCTAGTGCCCTCGCCAATTCATTGATATATTTGTTGAAGAGGGTGGGGCTTAAGAGTTTAAGTATAGCCAATTTAAATTTGTAGTCTGTTTAATTTCATTGAAGATGCCATCAACAACACAAGTCCTTTTGGGTTGGAGGGTATTTTCAATGTAATTGGAGAATCCAGTGGGTTCTGTTGGTCTTTAATAGTTGATTCTAAGATTTGTATTTGATCATGTATATGTTTTTGCTGTTTGTTCTTTGTTATAGAGTCAAATATATTGGAGAAGTGGTTTATCCATACATCTCAATTTTGGATAGATAACTCTTCGTGTTGTTTGTTTAGTGTTTTCCAATGTTCCCAGAAGTGGTTAGTCTATGGATTCTTCAATTGCATTGAGCTGATTTGTGATGTTCTGTTCCTTCTTTTCCGTAGTGTTTTTCTGTATTGTTTTAGTGATTCACCATATTGAAGGCGTAGACTCAGGTTTTCTGGTTCTCTGTGTTTTTGGTTGGACAGGTTTCTCAATTTCTTTCTTAGGTTTTTGCATTCTTCATCGTCATTGTTGTTAATTTTCTTCAGTTTTATGTTTTTTCTCTCTCTCTCTCTCTCTCTCTCTCTCTCTCTCTCTCTCTCTCTCTCTCTCTCTCTCTCTCTCTCTCTCTCTCTCTCTCTCTCTCTCAGCTAGACTCTCTCTCGTAGCTCTGTAGTTCTGTACCAACTGACCTCTAACCCCTAACCTTTAACCCCTACCATTTAACCTCTGACCTCTAACCCCTGACCTCTCCCTCCAGGTGATTAAGGCAGTTGAGGAGAGCTACCGTCTCCCTGGCCCTATGGACTGTCCTGTAGTTCTGTACCACCTGATGATGGCCTGCTGGCAGAAGGACAGGAACAGCAGACCCAAGTTTGAGGAGATTGTCTGTCTGCTAGACAAACTGATACGCAACCCCAGCAGTCTCAAAGCCCTGGTCAACTCATCACACAGGTCAGGAAGATCCCAGTTTATGGTCAACTCATCACACAGGTCAGGAGGATCCCAGTTTATGGTCAACTCATCAGACAGATCAGGAGGACCCCAGTTTATGGTCAACTCATCACACAGGTCAGGAGGACCCCAGTTTATGGTCAACTCATCACACAGGTCAGGAGGACCCCAGTTTATGGTCAACTCATCACACAGGTCAGGAAGATCCCAGTTTATGGTCAACTCCTCACACAGGTCAGGAGGATCCCAGTTTATGGTCAACTTCTCACACAGGTCAGGAGGATCCCAGTTTATGGTCAACTCCTCACACAGGTCAGGAGGATCCCAGTTTATGGTCAACTCATCACACAGGTCAGGAGGACCCCAGTTTATGGTCAACTCATCACACAGGTCAGGAAGATCCCAGTTTATGGTCAACTCCTCACACAGGTCAGGAAGATCCCAGTTTATGGTCAACTCCTCACACAGGTCAGGAGGATCCCAGTTTATGGTCAACTCATCACACAGATCAGGAGGACCCCAGTTTATGGTCAACTCATCACACAGATCAGGAGGACCCCAGTTTATGGTCAACTCATCACACAGATCAGGAGGATTTACAGATGGATTTGTTCCTATTACTTTTACGGAGGTCGGTGTGACGTACATCACTGCTTGCTTAACTGGCATTGACCTCACACACACAATCTCCTGTCACACGCACACACACACACACACACTATCTCATGTCACACACACACACCATCTCTTGTCCCTTGGTTAGACTTTGAGCTGAGCAGAAGTGGCATCAGACAAATGAATCCCAATTCTAGGAGTAGCACGCAGAGAATGGTGTTCCCCAACACTATCATGGTTTTCAGACAGAGCTCCTGGTCAATATTTACACTGTGGTTCTTCATGCTATCGCTGGGACTAATGTATTCTACATGGGAGAAATGTGCTGCATCTTAGGAACTGCTTTACATAATTGCAAGTGCTGTTAAATAAGAAATTGGTTGGTTGGAGCTTGGCTCAGTGGTAATGTGTTCTGCTCTGTGGTTACATTCCGTTGTTTCCTAGCCTGGGAATCATTAGCACTATAGATTTTTCTGCTTGGGAATAATGTTATATGGCTATTTAAATAGAACAGTGTAATTCCATTTCAGCAGCAGCTGTAATTGTGGTTACCAATTAGAGGCCTCATAATTGAATATGCGGTTTGATCCCACAGCAGATGACACACTTCAGACTGCACATTTCAGACTGCACATTACAGACTGCACGTTTCAGACTGCACGTTTCAGACTGCACATTTCAGACTGCACATTACAGACTGCACGTTTCAGACTGCACATTACAGACTGCACGTTTCAGACTGCACATTACAGACTAGACATTTAATAGCAGAAGAAACATTTGATAGCAGACTCTATCTGAACGCTGTATTTAACGCTAATGAATCCTCGGATCTAACCAAGGATAGTTGGGGTGTTCCTCAAGGTTCAGTATTTTGACATCTACTGTTCTCCCAATATGCTGGCGGTATACAGCATGTACAGTACACTGACATGATATGTGCTTCTCACCCCTCTCTCAGGGTGTCTAATCTAGTGGAGCCTGGCAGTGTGGACTCGGAGGCCAGCGTGTCTGCGTCGGTAGCCCTGAGGGAGGCCAGTGGGTACCAGTCTGGAGGCCTGAGGGAGGCCAGTGGGTACCAGTCTATAGAGGAGTGGCTGAAGGGGATCAAAATGGGTCGTTACGCTGAGCTTTTCATGGACAGTGGATACACCTCAGTGGAAGTAGTCTCCCACATGACCCTGGAGTAAGTCTCCCAGAAACACTAGATCATCTCCTTCCTCCTGTTTAACCTCTGATGAGGTGGAGGATGTATCCCAAATGGCATCCTATATCCAATGGGCCCTGGGCAAAAGTAGTGCACTATACAGGGAATAGGGTGCCATTTGGGAAGTACTCTATCTCATTCCTGTGCTAAGGTGTATAATGCCATGTCTACTCAGCAAAAGTTGCTAAGGTTACAGAAAACATAGTTTTTTTCTGTCTTGGGAAGTAATGGCCTGCAACAGAGTTTGCAGAGCGAAGCACTGTAGTGTAGATTCTGCTGAGTCAGACAGAAGACAGTGCCTGCTGAGGGAGAACAGATGTTCCCTATAGGGGGTAGAATGGAGGAGGTCACATTAACAGGCCTGCTGAGGGAGGACAGATGTTTCCTATAGGGGGTAGAATGGATGTCCTCAATCTCACACAAATTATCAAGGAACCTACCAGGTACAACCCTAAATCCGTAAACACGGGCACCCTCATAGATATCATCCTGACCAACCTGCCCTCTAAATACACCTCTGCTGTCTTCAACTAAGGTCTCAGCGATCTCAGCGATCAATGCCTCATTGCCTGCGTCCGTAATGGGTCCGCGGTCAAACGACCGCCCCTCATCACTGTCAAACGCTCCCTAAAACACTTCAGCGAGCAGGCCTTTCTAATCAACCTGGCCCGGGTATCCTGGAAGGATATTGACTTCATCCCTTCAGTAGAGGATTCCTGGTTATTCTTTAGAAGTGCTTTCCTCACCATCTTAAAACTTCTTGGGGATCAGTGGGGCGCTAGCGGGGCTCCTCCCGACACTACCAGGTAAAATGTAAAGCGCCAAATTCAAAATCCAAAAGTTGAATTATTAAACATCCACCAATATACAAGTGTTCCATACTCATCAAAAGCTCTGTTTCTTGGCAATATCACAGCGTTGTCAGATTTCAAAAAGGCTTTACGACGAAAGCAGCACATTTGATTGTTTGAGAGTAGCACCTCACATATTTTTCCCATAGCCATGAATCGATTAGCCATCATGGCACACACATAACACATTTCACAGCGAAAACAAATCAATTACCTGTTGAAGAACTTCTGCTGAGGTCATCCTAAGTGTCCAACGAAGACAATCCATGGTTCTTTTGTTAGAAAAAGTAACGTATTTTATCCATAAATCCTCCATTTGGTTCGCGCGTTATAATCAGAAACGACGGCTTCCACTCCTCCATTGAAAGGTGACGTGAACTTGTTCATCTTATACCTATAAACTTGTCCAAGAACAATCAAACATAGTTTTAAATGTATCCTTAGGAACACTTTTACTTATATTTACTATTATAAATCAACCGGAATATAAACTGATCGATAACGACGGTAAAAAAGACACTGCGCGCTTTCACGGAAGCGCGCCCAGCCTACTGTTGTCATCAAAGAGTGACTTCCTTGTTTTGTCTTCTTCTCTGGTCTTACTCATCCAAAATGAAAAAAATACACTGTCTCGAGACTGTTGACATCTAAAGGAAGCGATGGGTACTGCATTCATATGCCCTTATATGGTCATTTTCATTAGGGAGGGGTTCCCAAATGAGCAATGTGTCAAAATCACTTTTTCCAGGACAGAAATTCCTCGGGGTTTCGCCTGCTATATGCGTTCTGTTTTACTCACAGACAAATGGTTAACAGTTTTGGAAAATTCAGAGTGTTTCCTATCCAATGGTACCAAATATATGCATATCCTATTTTCTGGGCCTGAATGGGAGGCATTTTACTTTGGGCACGCCAGGCTCTCCAAAACGGTCACCTCATGAGCCGATCCCTAATTAAATAAGCATGCCCCATTCATAAAAAAAAAACTAAGAACAGATATAGCCCTTGGTTCACTCCAGACTTGACTGCCCTTGAACAGCACAAAAACACCCCGTGGAGTACTGCATTAGCATCGAATAGCCCCCGCGATATGCAACTTTTCAGGGAAGTTAGGAACCAAAACACACAGGCAGTTAGGAAAGCAAAAGGCTAGCTATTTCAAACAGAAATGTGCATCCTCTAGCACAAATTCCAAAATGTTCTGGTACACTGTATGGTCCATGGAGAATAGGAGTACCTCCTCTCAGCTGTCCACTGCACTGGGACTAGGAAACACTGTCACCACCGATAAATCTACGATAATCGAGAATTTCAATAAGCATTTTTCTACGGCCGGCCATGCTTTCCACCTGGCTACCCCCACCCCAGCCAACAGCTCTGCACCCCCGCAGCAACTGGCCCAAGCCCCCCACTTCTCCTTCACCCAAATCCAGATAGCTGATGTTCTGAAAGAGCTGCAAAATCTGGACCCTACAAATCAGCTGGGCTAGACAATCTGGACCCTCTCTTTCTAAAATTATTCGCCGCAATTGTTTCAACCCTTATTACTAGCCTGTTCAACCTCTCTTTCGTATCGTCTGAGATTCCTAAAGATTGGAAAGCTGCTGCGTTCATTCCCCTCTTTAAAGGGGGAAACACTCTAGACCCAATATATCTATCCTACCATGCCTTTCTAAAGTCTTCGAAAGCCAAGTTAACAAACAGATCACCAACCATTTAGAATCCCACCATACCTTCACCGCTATGCAATCTGGTTTCAGAGCTGGTCATGGGTGCACCTCAGCCACGCTCAAGGTCCTAAACAATATCATAACCGCCATTGATAAAAGACAGTACTGTGCAGCCATCTTCATTGATCTGGCCAAGGCTTTCAACTCTGTCAATCACCGCATTCTTCACCGCATCGGCAGACTCAACAGCCTTGGTTTCTCAAATGACTGCCTCGCCTGGTTCACCAACTACTTCTCAGATAGAGTTCAGTGTGTCAAATCGGAGGGCCTGTCGTCCAGACCTCTGGCAGTCTCTATGGGGGTGCCACAGGGTTCAATTCTCGGGCCGACTCTTTTCTCTGTATATATCAATGATGTCGCTCTTGCTGCTGGTGATTCTCTGATCCACCTCTACGCAGACGACACCATTCTGTATAATTCTGGCCCTTTGGACATTGTGTTAACAAACCTCCAGATGAGCTTCAATGCCATACAACACTCCTTCCATGGCCTCCAACCGCTCTTAAATGCTAGTAAAACTAAATGCATGCCCTTCAACCAATTGTTGCCCGCACCCGCCCGCCCGACTAGCATCACTACTCTGGACGGTTCTGACTTAGAATATGTGGACAACTACAAATACCTAGGGGTCTGGCTAGACTGTAAACTCTCCTTCCAGACTCACATCAAGCATCTCCAATCCAAAATTAAATCTAGAATTGGTTTCCTATTTCGCAACATAGCCTCCTTCACTCATGCTGCTAAACATACCCTCGTAAAACTGATTATCCTACCGATCCTCGACTTTGACGATGTAATTTACAAAATAGCCTCCAACACTCTACTCAGCAAATTGGATGCAGTCTATCACAGTGCCATCCGTTTTGTCACCAAAGCCCCATATACTACCCACCACTGCGACCTGTATGTTCTCGTTGGCTGGCCCTTGCTTCATTTTCGTTGGCTGGCCCTTGCTTCATTATTTCACTTATAATTCACTTTATCACAATTCCAGTGGGGATCAGAAGTTTACTTACACTAAGTTGACTGTGCCTTTTGTAGGCCTCCACAAGTCTGGTTCATCCATGGGAGCAAAACCTGTACACAGCCCATCTGTAAATAGCCCATCCAACTACCTCATCCCCATATTGTTATTTATTTTTGCTCTTTTGCACCCCAGTATCTCTACTTGCACATCATCATCTGCACATCCATCACTCCAGTGTTAATGCTAAATTAAAATTATTTCGCCACTATGGCCTATTTACTGCCTTACCTCCCTAATCTTACTACATTTGCACACACTGTATATAGATTTTTCTGTTGTGTTATTGGCTGTACGTTTGTTTATGTGTAACTCTGTGTTGTTGCTTGTGTCGCACTGCTTTGCTTTATCTTGGCCAGGTCACAGTTGTAAATGAGAACTTGTTCTCAACTGGCCTACCTGTATTATGACATCATATAGAACTACCTGGTTAAATAAAGGTGAAATAAAATAAATGTAAAAAAAATTGACAGGCCTGCTGACGGAGAACAGATAGGTGGTACTACTATAGGTGGTAGAATGGAGGAGGTCACACTAACAAAAGTGGCCGTGACCTAAAGAGGGTTGGAGTGAACCTGACTGGAACTATACTGACTAACAGAATGATGTATGTTTCCACTGTAGTGATCTGAAGAGGGTTGGGGTGAACCTGACTGGAACTATACTGACTAACAGAATGATGTATGTTTCCACTGTAGTGATCTGAAGAGGGTTGGGGTGAACCTGACTGGAACTATACTGACTAACAGAATGATGTATGTTTCCACTGTAGTGATCTGAAGAGGGTTGGGGTGAACCTGACTGGAACTATACTGACTAACAGAATGATGTATGTTTCCCCTGTAGTGATCTGAGGAGGGTTGGAGTGAACCTAGCTGGACATCAGAAGAAGATTATCAACAGCATCCAAGAGATGAGGGTTAGCCTGGTGAATAGTACTATACCCATCTGACCTCTAACCCCTGACCCTACAGCCAGATGTACAGTATGGACACTGCAGTACCAATCTGTCCTTTGAATCTAAGGTCAGACATGATGAACTTTACAGTTCCAATCTGACCACTGATACAGGCCAGATGAATGAACTTTACAGTTCCAATCTGACCACTGATACAGGCCAGATGAATGAACTTTACAGTTCCAATCTGACCACTGATACAGGCCAGATGAATGAACTTTACAGTACCAATCTGACCACTGATACAGGCCAGATGAATGAACTTTACAGTACCAATCTGACCCTACTCCCAACAGGCAGACAGATAGACATATGGATATAGTGGCCTAGAACTTTCTATGAACATGATGTATTTATTGACTGAAACAAACTGAAACACAACGGGACATGACTTGATGAACTGAGGAACACTGAAGAGCGCTTGGTGTTGAACAGTTGTGTCATTGTGACCTGAACACCTCTACTGGGTGAAGTGAAAGGAGCAGACTCTGTGTAGTACAGTACTCTCAGGGATGGAAGTCACTGGCCAGCCGGGCTAGTAAACAGTGAATTATACAATCCCGGGTAACATTCGGTTCCAAAATCTTTGCCATGAAATGGCACATTTTCTCCTAGTCCAGTCTGAAGAGCACTAGCTGAGTACTCTTCCTGGATGGGACTCAGACATGGGAGTCAGTCTCTTGGCTGAATGTATAGCACTTCAGAAACCCCAGCAGCTAAACACACAGTCTATTACCTCTAGACATCCAACCTACAATACTTCAACATCATCAACAGTAATACAGAGGATAACTTTCAGCACTTTTACAGAACTCACAGATATCCTACAGAACCCACATACGTCCTACAGAACCCACAGATGTCCTACAGAACCCACATACATCCTACAGAACCCACAGATGTCCTACAGAACCCACATACGTCCTACAGAACCCACATACGTCCTACAGAACCCACATACGTCCTACAGAACCCACATACATCCTACAGAACCCACAGATGTCCTACAGAACCCACATACATCCTACAGAACCCACAGATGTCCTACAGAATCCACATACATCCTACAGAACCCACAGATGTCCTACTGACATCCTGCAGTATCTACAAATATCCTTAAGAACTTTCAGACAAACTACGGAACCTGCCGCACTCAAACAGAAAAGCTACTGTTTCAACATAATCAGACATCCTACAGAATTGTACAGAACTTCCAGTGTTCCATAGCTCCACATGCATCCTATAGAGAAATAGAACATGTTGCAGTCTATCAGAACCTTCAGACAACCGACAGAACCTCCAGGAACCTACCAGAACATCCATACTTCCAACAGAACAGTCAATGGAACTCGCAGCAATCCATACAAATCTCCAGAACTGTCATTCAACAGAACATACCAATAGAACCAATCCAGAAGATTCTACAACATATAACAGCACATTCTATTAATTCACTAGTTGGTTATCTATTGATTCACTAGTTGGTCATCTATTGATTCACTAGTTGGTCATCTATTGATTCACTAGTTGGTCATCTATTGATTCACTAGTTGGTCATCTATTGATTCACTAGTTGGTCAACTATTGATTCACTAGTTGGTCATCTATTGATTCACTAGTTGGTCAACTATTGATTCACTAGCTGGTCATCTATTGATTCACTAGCTGGTCATCTATTGATTCACTAGCCTGTCATCTATTGATTCACTAGCTGGTCATCTATTGATTCACTAGCTGGTCATCTATTGATTCACTAGTTGGTCATCTATTGATTCACTAGTTGGTCAACTATTGATTCACTAGTTGGTCATCTATTGATTCACTAGCTGGTCATCTATTGATTCACTAGCTGGTCATCTATTGATTCACTAGCCTGTCATCTATTGATTCACTAGCTGGTCATCTATTGATTCACTAGCTGGTCATCTATTGATTCACTAGTTGGTCATCTATTGATTCACTAGTTGGTCATCTATTGATTCACTAGTTGGTCAACTATTGATTCACTAGCTGGTCATCTATTGATTCACTAGCTGGTCATCTATTGATTCACTAGCCTGTCATCTATTGATTCACTAGCTGGTCATCTATTGATTCACTAGTTGGTCATCTATTGATTCACTAGCTGGTCATCTATTGATTCACTAGCTGGTCATCTATTGATTCACTAGTTGGTCATCTATTGATTCACTAGCTGGTCATCTATTGATTCACTAGCTGGTCATCTATTGATTCACTAGTTGGTCATCTATTGATTCACTAGTTGGTCAACTATTGATTCACTAGTTGGTCAACTATTGATTCACTAGTTGGTCAACTATTGATTCACTAGTTGGTTATCTATTGATTCACTAGTTGGTTATCTATTGATTCACTAGCTGGTCATCTATGATACTCTCCTCTGCACATCAAGATTCATCACACCCCCTCCACTTATCCACTACCCTATAGAGACTGGACTGTGTTTATGCAGTTAGACTGGTTTCATACAAAAATGTATTATTTTGGTGGGTAACTCCTGAGTATTAAGAAGCAATATAGAGTTTTAGCTTGGCATTAGTCATTTATTTGTAACTTTTTATTCTGTAAAAAGTATTGTAATGTGTGTAGTATTTCTTCATGACTACACCACCCTGGCTACGACCGCACTCTCCGAGGGTGTCTCAGGGGGGAGTGGGATATGCAAAAACACATTTCCAATTCACACGTGTATAACACACACTGGTGTGAAATAGGACTAATGTAAGCACCCCACCTAATTCTTCTTCTTGTTGTTATACATGTCGTAGGAGGTAATGCATTATTATGAAGCAAGTCTCCAGTCAAAAATCTAATCCACAACCGTCAGTGTGGGTGGAACATCACTTGACTCTAACATGTATATACTGGATAGTAAAACCAGGGAGCTTTGTATTCTCTCCATCTTCTTTAGGCTGGAGAACATGACATACTGGGACTGGGTTAATGTAGAGAACATGTACACTCTTAGGAAAAAAAGGGTTCCAAAGGGGTTCTTTGGCTGTCCCCATAAGAGAACCCTTTGAAAACCCCTTTTTGGGTTCCAGGTAGAGCTCTTTTGGGTTCCATGTAGAACCCTCTGTGTAAAGGGTTCTGCCTGGAACCAAAAGGGTTCTACCTGGAACCCAAAAAGGGGTTTTCAAAGGATTTTCCTATAAGGACAGCTGAAGAACCGTTTTGTGTTCTAGATAGCACGTTTTGTTAAGAGTGTAGAGTATGATTTAATACATGCTTACATCACTTCTCAGTGCTTTATTGGTTGAACTTGAGCATTTTACAGTCATGTGCATATAACTTCTGCTCTGATATAGATAATTGCTTAATGATCAATGAGTACTATGCGTTCATTGTGGGTTGTATTTTACTTTTTAAATTATTTATTTAACCTTTATTTAACTAGGCAAGTCAGTTAACAACAAATTCCTATATACAATGACGGCCTACCGGGGAACAGCGGGTTAACTGCCTTGTTCAGGGGGCAGAACGACAGATTTTTACCTTGTCAGCTCGGGGATTCAATCTAGCAACTTTTCAGTTACTGGCCCAACGCTCTAACCACTAGGCTACGTGCCGACCCCGGCTACCTGCCGCCCCCGCTTACCTGTCGTAATAAAATAGATTGTATGAAGAGAGAAGATAGATTGAGACACTGCTGTAGTGTCGGACAGAGAACGAAGAGAGATGTACAGTATACGAGTCAGTCAGTAGAACAGACTAACAGCTTGCTTGGTGGAATATTTGTCCTTATTTCAGAAGTATATTTTAGAAAGAGAACAGGATGGTACTGTAACATGATGATTCAGTCACCACTGTATATTATTGGATTTTCAGTAGCAGACGCCTATCCCCAAATAACCCCATTGTCTGTATAGTGGACTGCTTTTGAAATGGTCAATCCATATTTTTAAAGTCCCTTTTTCCCCAGAACAGATACAGGTGAAGGACCAGCTATATATTCTGTTGATTCATCTGGTTTACAGCTTGTACAGTAACTAACTACCACTAGTTGTCCCCTTTCTAGGTTATGCCATCATGGTTTGTTAGGTGAGTTTCACCGGTATGCACCTTGGTATCAACCAACATAACACCTTGGTTTCACCCAACATAACACCTTGGTATCAACCAACATAACACCTTGGTTTCACCCAACATAACACCTTGGTATCAACCAACATAACACCTTGGTTTCACCCAACATAACACCTTGGTTTCACCCAACATAACACCTTGGTATCAACCAACAGAACACCTTGGTATCAACCAACATAACACCTTGGTTTCACCCAACATAACACCTTGGTGTCAACCAACCTTGGTATAATGGCCCCTGGCAATGCACTTGAAAGGGAATAGGCTGCCATGGGTCCTGGCAATGCACTATAAAGGGAATAGGCGTCCATGGGCCCTGGCAGTGCACTATATAGGGAATAGACTGCCATTTGGGACACATCCAACCTTGAATTTCAATACTATGACCCTTGATCAGGTCTGACCAGGTCTGACGACTGATAAGGTCTGACTACTCCATCAGAGTAGTGGACTGCACCCTGATACGGTCTGACTACTCCATCAGAGTAGTGGACTGCACCCTGATACGGTCTGACTACTCCATCAGAGTAGTGGACTGCATTCTGATACGGTCTGACTACTCCATCAGAGTAGTGGACTGCACCCTGATACGGTCTGACTACTCCATCAGAGTAGTGGACTACATCCTGATATGGTCTGACTACTCCATCAGAGTAGTGGACTGCACCCTGATACGGTCTGACTACTCCATCAGAGTAGTGGACTGCATTCTGATACGGTCTGACTACTCCATCAGAGTAGTGGACTGTAGCCTGACTACTATTTGATAACTAAAGAAGTAAGGAATGTCATAAAAACGACTAGTTTATCATTAAACTAATTTGAGTTGCACTTTGTAGGAGACAACATATTATTTTATGTGATTGAATAATGGGTGATTGCCACGTGGTGTCAACATTTCAATATGTATCAGATGTTCGCTAACACTTTACATTAAGATATATTTATAAGTACCTTAAAGTTAATTATTACCAGGTATTCTCCAATTGGTATTTAACAAAAGTCTTGATTGACCCGAATGTCTTTTAGGTCTTAAATGGAGAGAAAAAACAAGCACCATGCTAAATGTTATGTACTGTGTACTGTGTGGATATTATAAACGCATGTTTTTTTTTTCTACATTTGCAAGGAAAATCTGTCCCCTAACTGAGGGGAGTCTACAGTATGATCATCTTTCAGGAAATACAATGCACCTGTTTTAATGCCCGACTTCACAAAGCACAAGTCTTTCCGACGGAATCATAGAAATATATGTATTTTCCAGAGGATATGACATGGATTCTCTGTACGGTAGCCTGAGGCTAATGCAGACTAATCAACTGACATGATCAACATGTGAAAAAACTCTGTGTGTTGATCTGCTGGTTTTTATGTTGTTATTGATTATGTCTTTCGGCTAAGACCAGAGCGGCTAAGACCAGAGCGGCTAAGACCAGAGCATTTAGTTGTAGTTGAAGCCTACCTGGAATAGCTTGGTGAAACGATACGCTTAATTTTCCACATTTTTAAACAGTGTGCTTCCTTCAGGGTTACGGATGTATATTCAGTGCATATCATTATCAAACCACTGCCACGCGTACAGTACATAGCCTGAGTGCCAGTTTGTTTGTGCTATCATGCCAACTCCTTGCCACGTTTGTCTGACAATGACAGCAAGAGCACAAACAGATCTGGGACTAGGCTAACACATAGCATTACAGATTTACAGAACTGAGTCCATTCTACCCGACAGCTCAAAACAGTAGACTATTGAAATATTGACCAACAAGAATTCACTTTAATTACTGGATCACTGCTCACACTGTACTTATATAGCAACTAGGCTGCGTCTGCTGTACAAATATAGATATTTTAGCTATCTTCTATTCTTTGTCGATCAGTAGATGACAGTGGTATTTATTTATATAAAATGACGTGAATCTACAGCCCAAGCTGCTGAATAGTGGCACAGTATCTGTTTGGTTTACAAGTGTTTCAAATAGTGACCCGCGTTAATTCATTTACAGTGTTTTAATTAATTAAATAACTCACCCATTCATATGGCGTTAATTGATCAATTAAGTAAAACAATGAAAACGCATTAAAAAAAAAGTTGTTTACTATTTGTTTGTCTTCCTGAAACAGTATGTTGTTGTTGTTGTTGTTGTTGTTGTTGTTAGTAAATGTTTTTGTAGTGTATTATATAAAATGTTATATTTTTGCAATAAAATGAAAACAACTCTTCCTGGGCTCCATGATATGTGGTTAGTGTTGTTTCGAACCACTTAATTTCATTCCATTGGTCCCTGGTCGAAGGTAGTCCTCTATAAAGGGGATAGTGTGTCATCCAGGACATCAGTTGAAGTCTAGACATGTTGATGATGCAATACACGGCAATGACACTGGGAGATAATATTGAGAATTATATTACAGTGAGGGAAAAAAGTATTTGATCCCCTGCTGATTTTGTACGTTTGCCCACGGACAAAGAAATGATCAGTCTATAATTTTAATGGTAGGTTTATTTGAACAGTGAGAGACAGAATAACAAAAAAAAAATCCAGAAAAACGCATGTGAAAAATGTTATACATTGATTTGCATTCCTCCTGAGATGTGTGCAATAACAGTGGAGGTTAGCGTTTTTTGGGGTGTATGATATTTGTGCCTCTGTAACTTTCTCACTCACAATTCATTTAGGATTATCCGTAATCATGGTAACGCTACTATCCACATTACTGTAGACATATTATGTTCTTATTTTCAATAAAAGTGACTCCAAAACGACACAATATATTATTTACCATTCATATCTATTGGGCACAAAATAATCAGAAACACAACCCAAACGAACTGCAAATGCATCCAACACGTTTGTAAAGTCACAAGCTTGATGTAGTCATTGCGTGCCAGGATTTGTTTTGGGGGGGTGAATCAGCTTTAATATTGTGGATAGATTGTCGCTTCCATCATTGTAATTGTCTGCATAATTTCTAATCCCCCATATATACACATACCCACATGTGTATATACAGTTGAAGTCGGAAATTTACATACACAGCCAAATACATTTAAACTCAGTTTTTCACAATTCCTGACATTTCATCCTAGTAAAAATTCCCTGTCTTAGGTCAGTTAGGATCACCTCTTTATTTTAAGAATGTGAAATGGCAGAATAATAGTAGAGAGAATGATTTATTTCAGCTTTTATTTTTTTCATCACATTCCCAGTGGGTCAGAAGTTTACACAAACTCAATTAGTATTTGGTAGCATTGCCTTTACATTGTTTAACTTGGGCCAAACATTTTGGGTAGCCTTCCATAAGCTTCCCACAATAAGTTGGGTGAATTTTGGCCCATTCCTCCTGACAGAGCTGGTGTAACTGAGTCAGGTTTGTAGGCCTCCTTGCTTGCACATGCTTTTTCAGTTCTGCCCACACATGTTCAATAGGATTGAGGTCAGGGCTTTGTGATGGCCACTCCAATACCTTGACTTTGTTGTCCTTAAGTCATTTTGCCACAACTTTGGAAGTATGCTTGGGGTCATTGTCCATTTGGAAGACCCATTTGCGACCAAACTGACGTCTTGAGATGTTGCTTCAATATATCCACATAATTGTCCTTCCTCATGATGCCATCTATTTTGTGAAGTGCACCAGTCCCTCCTGCAGCAAAGCACCCCCACAACATGATGCTGCCAGCCCCATGCTTCACGGTTGGGATGGTGTTCTTTGGCTTGCAAGCCTCCCCCTTTTTCCTCTAAACATAACGATGGTCATTATTGCCAAACAGTTCTATTTTTGTTTCATCAGACCAGAGGACATTTCTCCAAAAAGTACGATTTTCGTCCCCATGTGCAGTTGAAAACCGTAATATGTCTTTTTTTATGGCGGTTTTGGAGCAGTGGCTTCTTCCTTGCTGAGCGGCCTTTCAGGTTATGTCGATATAGGACTCGTTTTACTGTGGATATAGATACTTTTGTACCTGTTTCCTCCAGCATCTTCCCATGGTCCTCTGCTGTTGTTCTTGGATTGATTTGCACTTTTCGCAACAAAGTACGTTCATCTCTAGGAGACAGAACGCGTCTCTTTCCTGAGCGGTATGACGGCTGCATGGTCCCATAGTGTTTATACTTGCGTACTATTGTTTGTACAGATGAACGTGGTACCTTCAGGCATTTGGAAATTGCTCCCAAGGATAAACCAGACTTGTGGAGGTCTACAATTTTTTTTCTGAGGTCTTGGCTGATTTCTTTGGATTTTCCCATGATGTCAATCAAAGAGGCACTGAGTTTTAAGGTAGGCCTTGAAATACATCCACAGGTACACCTCCAATTGACTCAAATGATGTCATTTAGCCTATCAGAAGCTTCTAAAGCCATGACATAATTTTCTGGAATTTTCCAAGCTGTTTAAAGGCACGGTGAACTTAGTGTATGTAAACTTCTGACCCACTGGAATTGTGATACAGTGAATTATAAATGAAATAATCTGTCTGTAAACAATTGTTGGAAAAAATACTTGTCATTCACAAAGTAGATGTCCTAACTGAATTGCCAAAACTATAGTTTGTGGAGTGGTTGAAAAACAAGTTTTAATGACTCCAACCTAAGTGTATGTAAACTTCTGACTTCAACTGTATATACAGTGGCTTGTGAAAGTTTTCACCCACCTTGGAATTTTTCCTATTTTGTTGCCTTACAACCTGGAATTAAAATTGATTTTGGGGGGGGGTTGTATCATTTGATTTCCACAACATGCCTAGCACTTCGAAGATGCAAAATAGTTTTTATTGGGAAACTTGAGCGTGCAAAACTATTCACCCCCCCAAAGTCAATACTTTGCAGAGCCACCTTTAGCAGCAATTACAGCTGCAAGTCTCTTGGGGTATGTCTCTATAAGCTTGGCACATCTAGCCACTGGGCTTTGTGCCCATTCTTCAAGGCAAAACTGCTCCAGCTTCTTCAAGTTGGATGGGTTCCACTGGTGTACAGCAATCTTTAAGTCCTAGCACAGATTCTCAATTGGATTGAGGTCTGGGCTTTGACTAGGCCATTCCAAGACATTTAAATGTTTCCCCTTAAACCACTCAAGTGTTGCTTTATCAGCGTGCTTAGGTGAACCTCCGTCCCATTCTCAAATCTAGTCAAATGGCTACCCAGATTATTTGCATTGCCCCCCTCCCTCCCCATCCACACCACTGCCACTCTCTGTTGTCATCTATGCATAGTCACTTTAATTAACTCTTCCTACGTGTACATACTACCTCAAATAACCGGTGCCCCTGCACATTGACTCTGTACCGGCACCCCGTGTATATATTGTTATTTTTTACTGCTGCTCTTTAATTACTTGGAAACAGGTTTCCCTCAAGAATTTCCCTGTATTTAGCACCATCTATCATTCCTTCAATTCTGACCAGTTTCCCAGTCCCTGCCGATGAAAAACATCCCCACAGCATGATAATGCCACCACCACCTCGGGGTGATGAGAGGTGTTGGGTTTGCACCAGACATAGCGTTTTCTTTGATGGACAAAAAGCTACATTTTAGTCTCATCTGACCAGAGTACATTCTTCCAGATTTTTGGGGAGTCTCCCACATGCCTTTTGGTGAACACCAAACGTGTTTGCTTATTTTTTTCTTGAAGCAATGGCTTTTTTCTGGCCACTCTTTCCGTAAAGCCCAGCTCTGTGGAGTGTACGGCTTAAAGTGGTCCTATGGACATATACTCCAATCTCCGCTGTGGAGCTTTGTAGCTCCTTCAGGGTTATCTTTGGTCTCTTTGTTGCCTCTCTGATAAATGCCCTCCTTGCCTGGTCCATGAGTTTTGGTGGGCGGCCCTCTCTTGGCAGGTTTGTTGTGGTGCCATATTCATTCCATTTTTTTAATAATGGATTTAATGGTGCTCCGTGGGATGTTCAAAGTTTCTGATATTTTTTTATAACCCAACCCTGATCTGTACTTCTCCACAACTTTGTCCCTGACCTGAGAGCTCCTTGGTCTTCATGGTGCCGCTTGCTTGGTGGTGCCGCTTGCTTAGTGGTGTTGCAGACTCTGGGACCTTTCAGAACAGGTGTATATATACTGAGATCATGTGACAGATCATGTGACACTTAGATTGCACACAGGTGGACTTTATTTAACTAATTATGTGACTTCTGAAGGTAATTGGCTGCACCAGATCTTATTTAGGGGCTTCATAGCAAAGGGGGTGAATACATATGCACGCACCACTTTTCCGTTCTTTATTTTTGAGATTTTTTTTAAAACAAGTCATTTTTTTCATTTCACTTCACCTATTTTGTGTATGTCCATTACATGAAATCCAAATAAAAATCTATTTTCACGCCAAGGGGGATGAATACTTTTGCAAGGCATTGTAAACAAGCATACATATACACATACATGTACAGACATACATATACATATATACATATATACACTTCTTTTTAGAATATATGTTCCTGCAAACCATCCCTCCCCCAATTGGAGTAAACCAATGAATTTGAACAATTAGGCTTCTACTTCCAGCTAATACATACTATACACATTTACAGACACAATCTATTTTACAATAGTTATATTTTGTTTGTTATTTGTCCTTCCTCTATTTCTGGTGTCCATCCAGTTTGATTTCTCTTTGTAACTGTGCTATTTCACAACATTTCTGAACCTATATACATTTTACAGACCCTCGTATGTTTTACATTTGTTATCTTGCTGTTATTAGTCCCACCCTTCAGCTCCAATTCAACCCCTCCCATCGATCTCTTAACACCATTCCATAGTGGATTTCTATTTGCCATATACAGTGGGGGAAAAAAGTATTTAGTCAGCCACCAATTGTGCAAGTTCTCTCACTTAAAAAGATGAGAGAGGCCTGTAATTTTCATCATAGGTACACTTCAACTATGACAGACAAAATGAGGAAAAAAAATCCAGAAAATCACATTGTAGGATTTTTAATGAATTTATTTGCAAATTATGGTGGAAAATAAGTATTTGGTCACATACAAACAAGCAAGATTTCTGGCTCTCACAGACCTGTAACTTCTTCTTTAAGAGGCTCCTCTGTCCTCCACTCATTACCTGTATTAATGGCACCTGTTTGAACTTGTTATCAGTATAAAGACACCTGTCCACAACCTCAAACAGTCACACTCCAAACTCCACTATGGCCAAGACCAAAGAGCTGTCAAAGGACACCAGAAACAAAATTGTAGACCTGCACCAGGTTGGGAAGACTGAATCAGCAATAGGTAAGCAGCTTGGTTTGAAGAAATCAACTGTGGGAGCAATTATTAGGAAATGGAAGACATACAAGACCACTGATAATCTTCCTCGATCTGGGGCTCCATGCAACATCTCACCCCGTGGGGTCAAAATGATCACAAGAACGGTAAGCAAAAATCCCAGAACCACACGGGGGGACCTAGTGAATGACCTGCAGAGAGCTGGGACCAAAGTAACAAAGCCTACCATCAGTAACACACTACGCCGCCAGGGACTCAAATCCTGCAGTGCCAGACGTGTCCCCCTGCTTAAGCCAGTACATGTTCAGGCCCGTCTGAAGTTTGCTAGAGAGCATTTGGATGATCCAGATGAGGATTGGGAGAATGTCATATGATGAAACCAAAATAGAACTTTTTGGTAAAAACTCAACTCGTCGTGTTTAGAGGACAAAGAATGCTGAGTTGCATCCAAAGAACACCATACCTACTGTGAAGCATGGGGTGGAAACATCATGCTTTGGGGCTGTTTTTCTGCAAAGGGACCAGGACGACTGATCCGTGTAAAGGAAAGAATGAATGGGGCCATGTATCGTGAGATTTTGAGTGAAAACCTC
Source organism: Brachymystax lenok tsinlingensis (assembly GCA_030435695.1). Classification (NCBI taxonomy): domain Eukaryota; kingdom Metazoa; phylum Chordata; class Actinopteri; order Salmoniformes; family Salmonidae; genus Brachymystax; species Brachymystax lenok. The sequence goes on along the minus strand of CM059795.1, from coordinate 2,019,672 downwards.
CTTCCATCAGCAAGGGCATTGAAGATGAAACGTGGCTGGGTCTTTCAGCATGACAATGATCCCAAACACACCGCCCGGGCAACGAAGGAGTGGCTTCGTAAGAAGCATTTCAAGGTCCTGGAGTGGCCTAGCCAGTCTCCAGATCTCAACCCCATAGAAAATCTTTGAAAGTCCGTGTTGCCCAGCGACAGCCCCAAAACATCACTGCTCTAGAGGAGATCTGCATGGAGGAATGGGCCAAAATACCAGCAACAGTGTGTGAAAACCTTGTGAAGACTTACAGAAAACGTTTGACCTCTGTCATTGCCAACAAAGGGTATATAACAAAGTATTGAGATAAACTTTTTGTTATTGACCAAATACTTATTTTCCACCATAATTTGCAAATAAATTCATTAAAAATCCTACAATGTGATTTTCTGGATTTTCTTTCCTCATTTCGTCTGTCATAGTTGAAGTGTACCTATGATGAAAATTACAGGCCTCTCTCATATTTTTAAGTGAGAGAACTTGCACAATTGGTGGCTGACTAAATACTTTTTTTCCCCACTGTATCTTTTTTCAACTGTGCTGTGATGCTTCACAAAAGTACTGAACCTTTCTATTCTCATAGCTTCTACAGATTGTAAATTGTAGATACACATTCTTGCTAAAAATAATGATTATATTATTGATCGATTGACTATGACTTTTCAAATCACTCATAATTGCTATATGCAGAGTTAGTTCTAGGCAAATGTAGCAATTATTCAGCCATTCCTGGGCCTGTGACCTAAAACGACAGTACCAAAATAAATGATCTAGCTGATGTTGTCATTGCGTACAAGGAATATGGGACCAAATACTAAACTTTAATACACATACACTACATGATCAAAGTATGTGGACACCTGCTCGTCCAACATCTCATTCCAAAATCATGGGCATTAATATGGAGTTGGTCCCCCCCTTTGCTGCTATAACAGCCTCCACTCGTCTGGGAAGGCTTTCCACTAGATTTTGGGAACATTTCTGCGGGGACTTCCTTCCATTCAGGGACAAGAGCATTAGTGAGGTCAAGCACTGATGTTGGGCGATTAGGCCTGGGTCGCAGTCGGCATTCCAATTCATCCCAAAGGTGTTCGACGGGGTTGAGGTCAGAGCTCTGTGCAGGCCAGTCCAAAGACCTTGCTTTGTTCACGGGTGCATTGTCATGCTGAAAGAGAAAACTGCCTTCCAAAACTGTTGCCACAAAGTTGGAAGAACTGAATTGTCTAGAATGTCATTGTATGCTGTAGTGAATTCCCTTCACTGAAACTAAGGAGCCAAGCCCGAACTATGAAAAACAGCCCTAGACCGTTGTTCCTCCTCCACCAACCTTCACAGTTGGTACTATGCATTGGGGCAGGTAGCGTTGGTACTATGCATTGGGGCAGGTAGCGTGATTCATCACTCCAGAGAACTCGTTTCCACTACTCCAGAGTCCAATGGCGACGAGCTTTACACCACTCCAGACCACGCTTGGCATTGCCCATGGTGATCTTAGGCTTGTGTGCGGCTGCTCAGCCATGGAAACCCATTTCATGAAGCTCCAGACAAACAGTTCTTGTGCTGACCTTGCTTCCAGAGGCAGTTTGGAACTCATCATATCAAATCACATTTTATTTGTCACATGCGCTGAATACAACAGGTGTAGACCTTATCAAGAGAACATGTACTCTTATAATCTCCACCCGGCACAGCCAGAAGAGGACTGGCTACCCCTCAGAGCCTGGTTACTCTCTAGGTTTCTTCCTAAGTTCCAGCATTTCTAGGGAGTTTTTCCTAGCCACCATGCTTCTACATTTGCATTGCTTGCTGTTTGGTGTTTTAGTTTAGGTTTCTATAAATATTATTGATATGTTCGTCAAAAGAGAGATCAGGGTGCAGAGTAACGTTGCAGTCTTTCAGTTTTATTTGAGACTGTACCACCATCAAGATTGTCAGATCCAACAGCAGATCTCTTTTGTTTCTTGGGACCTAAAACTAGCATCTCTGTTTTGTTTGAGTTTAAAAGTAAAATATTTGCTGCCATCCATATATGTCTGATACGCAGGCTTCCATGGAAGGCAATTTTGGGGCTTCACCATGTTTCATCGAAATGTACAGCTGTGTGTGTAATGTCCATGGTTCAGTTGTGGAAAAGAGGCGCAGGAGGTAGTTCATGTGTGAAAATGTATTTTAATTGCGTCACCAGTCCACAAACAATAACTCTGGCGAAAACAAAATACCCACACGAACTTCAAAAATAAACGGGCGCAAATCCAGCAACCCGGCAATTACAATACAATAGCCCTCAGTACACAGACTGGGAAACATACAAGAACAAACGGTACAACCTGACAATCAATGGGAAGACGGGAAGGAAGGAATATAAACAGTTGCCTGATTGGGAGAAATTAACAACAGGTGTGTACAATTAGACAAAACCAACAGAACACATGAAAAAAGGGCAGCGATGATGGTCGGAAAACCGGTGACGTCGACCGCCGAACACCGCCCGAACAAGAAGAGGGACCGACTTGAAAGTTAAAGCAGCGAATGACAATCAACAAGAGGTAGAATATATAGTGAAAAAAATTGTGGTCTTAAAGCAAAACCTTGAAGAACACTGAAACGTACCCTTGATTTGTTAGAGAACAAACCAACCACAGAGATCAACTGATATCTTTCCGACAGATAATATCTAACCAAGGCAAGAACTTGTCTACGTAGACCAATTAGGGTTTCCAATCTCTCCAAAAGAATGTGGTGATCGATGGTGTCACAAATGGCACTAAGGTCTAGGAGCACGAGGACCTTGGTCTGACGCCATTAAAAGGTAATTTAACACCTTTACAAGTGCAGTCTCAGTACTATGATGGTGTCTAAAATCAGACTGGAGCATTTCATGTTCATTATTTTTCTTCAGGAAGGCAGTGAATTGCGGCATAGCAGCTTTTTCAGACATTTCTGAGAGGAATGGGAGATACGATATACGCCAATTTAGGTTTTTTTTTTTTTTTTCAGAGTCAAGGTTTCGCTTTTTCAGGAGAGGCTTTATTACTGCCACTTTTAGTGAGTTTGGTACACATCCGGAGGATAGGGAGACGTTTATTATGTTCAACATAGGAGGGCCAAGCACAGGAAGTAGGTAGCAGGAAATAGGGTCCAGTAGGCATCTGGAAGGTTTAGAGACCATTACTATTTTTGTGAATGTGTTCGAGAGAGACAGGGTAAACAAACTTCAGTGTCTCCATTGATCCTACTGTAGGTTCTGTTCAGACCCAGATTCAAAGAGAGGTCTGTAATTTGCTTTCTAATGATCATGATCTTTTTTGTCAAAGAGGTTCATGAATCCATCACTGCTGAAGTGAAGGCCATCCTCTCTTGGGGAATGCTGCTTTTTAGATAGCTGTGCGACAGTATCAACAATTAATGTTGGATTATTCTTATTCTCCTCAATTATGTTGTAAAAGTAGGCTGATCGAGCAGTAGCAGGGCTGTTTGAGATTGAACGGTGTTGTCTTTCCAAGCTAGTCAGAAGACATCCAGTTTGGTGGAGCACCATTTCTGTTCCAATTTAACGGAACCTTGCTTCAGGGCTCGGGTATTTTCTATAAATAATTTATTGTGACAAATGTTTTTTGTTTTTAGAGGTGCGACTGCATCAAGGGTATTACGCAAGGTTACATTTAGATCCTCAGTTAGGTGGTTAACTGATTCCTGTACTCCGACGTCCTTGGGTAGGGGGACGGAGTCTGGAAGGGCATCTAGAAATCTTTGGGTTGTCAGAGAATTTATAGCACAGCTTTTGATCGTTCTTGGTTGAGGTCTGAGCAGATAATTTGTTGAGATTTCAAACGTAATAACATGGTGGTCCGATAGTCCAGGATTATAAAGAAAAATACTCAGATCCACAATATTTATTCCAAAACAAAACTAGATCCAGAGTATGACTGTGGCAATGCATAGATCCGGAGACATGTTGGACAAAACCCACTGAGTCGATGGCTCCAAAAGCCTTTTGGAGTGGGTCTGTTTAATTTTCCATGTGAATATGGAAGTCACCAAAAATGTTGGTATTATCTGCCATGACTTCTAGGTCTGATAGGGATTCCGGGAACTCAATGAGGAACACTGCATACGGCTTAGGAGGCCTGTAAACAGTAGCTATAAAAAGTGAATAGAAGCTCAAAAGACAAACGCAGTCATTTTTTTCTTGTAAATATACATTTGCTGTCAGATGTTAGCAGCGCCTCTGCCTTTGTGGGATGCGCGGGGGATATGGTAACTAGTGTAACCAGGAGGAGAGGCCTCACTTAACAGTAAATTCATCAGGCTTGAGCCATGTTTCAGTCAGGCCAATCACATCAAGGTTATGATCAGTAATTCGTTCATTGACTATGACTGCCTTGGGGTCCTATTTTGAGATGTGATATATTATCACAATCTTTTTCAGTAAAGACAGGAATGGAGGAGGTCTCTATTCCAGTGAGATTGCTTAGGCGAACATCACCATGTTTCGTTTTGCCCGACCTAGATCAAGACACAGAAACGGTCTCAATGGGGATAGCTGAGCTGACTACACTGACTGTGCTGGTGGCAGACTCCACTAAACTGGCCGGCTGGCTAACAGCCTGCTGCCTGGCCTGCATCATATCTCATTGTGGAGCTAGAGGAGTTAGAGCCCTGTCTATGTTCGTAGATAAGATGAGAGCACCCCTCCAGCTTGGATGGAGTCCGTCACTCCTCAGCAGGCCAGGCTTGGTGTTTGTGGGTGAGTCCCAGAAAGCGGACCAATTATCTAGAAATTCTATCTTTTGGGAGGGGCAGAAAACAGTTTTCCACCAGCGATTGAGTTGTGAGACTCTGCTGTAGAGCTAATCACTCCCCCTAACTGGGAGGGGGCCAGAGACAATTACTCGATCCCGACATCTTTCAGGCTGATTTACACGCTGAAGCTATGTTGTGCATGGTGACCTCTGACTGTTTCATCCTAACATCGTTGTTGCCGACGTGGATAACAATATCCCTACACTCGCCAGTTTTACCATCAGCCAGCAACATCTTCAGATTAGCCTTAACGTCGGTAGCCCTGCCCCCTGGGTAACAGTGTATGATTGCTGGATGATTCTTTTTAAATGTAATATTGTGGGTAATGGAGTCGCCAAATGACAAGGGTTTTCAATTTCTCTTAATGGTGGATGGCTTCGGCAGCCCAGACCCTGTAACGGGTGGAGGAGAGACCAGAGAAGGCTCGGGCTTTGACTCCAAAATGGTTGCTTATAGTGTGGAAAAAACGGTTGAAAGTTTCTATCAATTTCTATCTATATTTTTCCAGAAGCCTTGAGAAAATTGTCCAGCAGGGGGTTATCACTACTAGCTGTATTTACTGGTGACACAGACGCGGTATCATCCTTTCCTAAACTTAAATTGCCGTTTCCTTAACGATTTAGTCTGAAGCCGAGCTTGCAACTCAACTATTCTCTCCGTAAGGTGATAGTTCTTCTGTATATTAAGAGTACAGCAACTGCCATTACAAGGCATCATGTTACTCAGCTTTTTGGGCTGGTAGAGGTTCTGCAGATATGTGTCCAGATAAAGCATCAGGGGTGAAAAAAGGAATAAAAAAGCTGTGTGAGGACAAAACTAAGATTTTTGTAAACTTATTAAATAGTAGAAGACAAAAAAGTTTGTCAGTTAGCCAAGTAAAATCACACAGTACAGCAGAACAGAGACAAAGCGGAAGTGCATAGCATCACCAGTCATACCCGAGATGGGACACTTGAACATCCTTTACTTTTAATTTTATCTCTAATCTTTATTTGACAAGGTAGCGGAGATTATATATAATTTATTTCTCTAATGTTTATGTCATGAATTAAATAAAAGACGTTACCAAGAAAATTATGCTTTTACACTGAATAAGGGGTGGTGGTAGTAGAAGGGGTGGTGGTAGTAGAAGGGGTGGTGGTAGAGGGGTGGTAGTAGTAGGGGTGGTGGTAGTAGTAGGGGTGGTGGTAGTAGTAGGGGTGGTGGTGGTAGTAGAAGGGGTGGTGGTAGTAGTAGGGGTGGTGGTGGTAGTAGTAGGGGTGGTGGTGGTAGTAGTAGGGGTGGTGGTGGTAGTAGTAGGGGTGGTGGTAGTAGTAGGGGTGGTGGTAGTAGAGGGGGTGGTGGTAGTAGAAGGGGTGGTGGTAGCAGAGGGGGTGGTGGTAGCAGTGGGGGTGGTGGTAGCAGAGGGGGTGGTGGTAGCAGTGGGGGTGGTGGTAGCAGTGGGGGTGGTGGTAGTAGTAGGGGTGGTGGTAGTAGAAGAAGGGGTGGTGGTAGTGATGGGGTGGTGGTAGCAGTAGGGGTGGTGGTAGTAGTAGGGGTGGTGGTAGTAGTAGAAGGGGTAGTGGTGGTAGTTGTTGGTATGGTGATGGTGGTGGTGGTAGTTGGTGTGGTGGTGGTAGTTGGTGGTGTGGTGGTGGTAGTTGTAGTTGCGCTGATGGTGGTGGTGGTAGTTGTTGTGATGGTGGTGGTGGTGGTGGTAGTTGTTTGTGTGGTGCTGGTAGTTGTTGGTGTGGTGGTGGTGGTGGTAGTTGTTGGTGTGGTAGTGGTAGTTGTAGGTGTGGTGATGGTGGTGGTAGTTGTTGGTGTGGTGGTGGTGGTAGTTGTTGGTGTGGTGGTGGTAGTTGTTGGTGTGGTTATGGTGGTGGTAGTTGTTGGTGTGGTGGTGGTAGTTGTTGGTGTGGTGGTGGTAGTTGGTGGTGGTGGTGGTGGTGGTAGTTGTTGGTGTGGTGGTGGTGGTAGGTGTGTTGGTGTGATGGTGGTGGTGGTAGTTGTTGGTGTGGTGGTGGTGGTAGTTGTTGGTGTGGTGGTGGTAGTTGTTGGTGTGGTGGTGGTGGTAGTTGTTGGTGTGGTGGTGGTGGTGGTAGTTGTTGGTGTGGTGGTGGTGGTGGTAGTTGTTGGTGTGGTGGTGGTGGTGGTGGTAGTTGTTGGTGTGGTTATGGTGGTGGTGGTAGTTGTTGGTGTGGTGATGGTGGTGGTAGTTGTAGGTGTGGTGGTGGTGGTGGTAGTTGTAGGTGTGGTGGTGGTGGTGGTAGTTGTTGGTGTGGTGATGGTGGTGGTAGTTGTTGGTGTGGTGATGGTGGTGGTAGTTGTTGGTGTGGTGATGGTAGTTGTTGGTGTGGTGATGGTGGTGGTAGTTGTTGGTGTGGTGTTGGTGGTGGTTGTGGTAGTTGTTGGTGTGGTGGTGGTGGTAGTTGTAGGTGTGGTGATGGTGGTGGTGGTGAAGTTGGTGTGGTGGTGGTAGTTGGTGTGGTGGTGGTAGTTGGTGTGGTAGTTGTTCGTGTGGTGGTGGTGGTAGTTGGTGTGGTGGTGGTAGTTGTAGGTGTGGGGATGGTGGTGGTGGTAGTTGGTGTGGTGGTGGTAGTTGTAGGTGTGCTGGTGGTGGTGGTGGTAGTTGTTTTGGTGGTGGTGGTGGTAGTTGGTGATGGTGGTGGTAGTTGTTGGTGTGGTGATGGTGGTGGTAGTTGTTGGTTTGGTAGTGGTTGTTGTTGGTGTGGTGGTGGTAGTTGTAGGTGTGGTGCTTTTGGTGGTATTGGTTGGGTTGATGGTGGTGGTTGTTGTGGTGATGGTGGTGGTAGTTGTTGGTGTGGTGGTGGTAGTTGTTGGTGTGGTGGTGGTAGTTGTTGGTGGTGGTAGTTGTTGGTGTGGTGATGGTGGTGGTAGTTGTTGGTGTGGTGATGGTGGTGGTAGTTGTTGGTGTGGTGGTGGTGGTAGTTGTAGGTGTGGTGGTGGTGGTAGTTGTAGGTGTGGTTATGGTGGTGGTGGTAGTTGTTGGTGTGGTTATGGTGGTGGTGGTAGTTGTTGGTGTGGTGGTGGTGGTGGTAGTTGTTGGTGTGGTGATGGTGGTGGTAGTTGTTGGTGTGGTGATGGTGGTGGTAGTTGTTGGTGTGGTGATGGTGGTGGTAGTTGTTGGTGTGGTGATGGTGGTGGTAGTTGTTGGTGTGGTGATGGTGGTGGTAGTTGTTGGTGTGGTGTTGGTGGTGGTTGTGGTAGTTGTTGGTGTGGTGGTGGTGGTAGTTGTAGGTGTGGTGATGGTGGTGGTGGTGGTAGTTGGTGTGGTGGTGGTAGTTGGTGTGGTAGTTGTTCGTGTGGTGGTGGTGGTAGTTGGTGTGGTGGTGGTAGTTGTAGGTGTGGGGATGGTGGTGGTGGTAGTTGGTGTGGTGGTGGTAGTTGTAGGTGTGCTGGTGGTGGTGGTGGTAGTTGTTTTGGTGGTGGTGGGGGTAGTTGGTGATGGTGGTGGTAGTTGTTGGTGTGGTGATGGTGGTGGTGGTGGTAGTTGTTGGTTTGGTAGTGGTTGTTGTTGGTGTGGTGGTGGTAGTTGTAGGTGTGGTGATTTTGGTGGTATTGGTTGGGTTGATGGTGGTGGTTGTTGTGGTGATGGTGGTGGTAGTTGTTGGTGTGGTGGTGGTAGTTGTTGGTGTAGTGATGGTGGTGGGAGTGGTAGTTGTTGGTGTGGTAGTGGTTGTTGTTGGTGTGGTGGTGGTAGTTGTAGGTGTGGTGATTGTGGTGGTATTGGTTGGGTTGGTGGTGGTGGTTGGTGTGGTGATGGTGGTGGTGGTAGTTGTTGGTGTGGTGATGGTGGTGGTGGTGGTAGTTGTTGGTGTGGTGATGATGGTAGCTGTGGTACTAGTAGGTGTGGTGGTGGGTGTCAGGTGCCACCAGTTTGAATGGCCACGAAGCAAGTTGAGAGAGCATCCACATTAACACATCAAAATAGCTTTAAATAAAAGTGCTATCTAGAAGTGCAACGCTGTATGGCTCGGATCACAACATGTTTCCTTGGAGATGTTTGTCACAGCTATCTTGATGTGTTGATGTTGGCGCTCTTTCTCTCTCGCTTGCTCTCTCCCTCACACACACGGACACACGCACACACAGTAATTGAGTGTATCGATAGGGTTGTTGGAATGGATGTTTAGATTAGGGCTGAACAGAGGCCATTCTACATGAAAGACTGTTGATGTGGGAACATTGTGGCTGTGCTCTGTTTGGCTCTGTGTTTCATGCCACAGGTCCCTCTGCTAGGGAGAGGAGCGTGGCTGAGGAGCGTGGCTGAGGAGTGTGGGACTAGGGGGATGGAGGGTTGTTTAACTACTCCACTCCCGACACTACCCGGTGAAATGCAAGGCGCCAAATTCTAAATCCAAAAGTATATTGATGAATGTTTAATAATTCAACAAGTGTTGCATAGTCATCTAAAGCTCTGCTTCTTGGCAATATCACAGCGTTGTCAGATTTCAAAAAGGTTTTACGGCGAAAGCACAACATTTGATTGTTTAAGGGTAGCACCTCCAATATTTTCCATTAGCACAAATTCATAAACCATCGCAGTTCACACAAAACACATTTCACAGCGAAAACAAATCCCTTACCTTTTGAAGAACTTCTGCTGAAGGCTTCCCAAGTGTCCAACGCAGACAATCCATGGTTCTTTTGTTAGAAAAACTCATTTATTATATCCATAAATCTCTGTTTGGTTGTCGCGTTATGTTCCGAAAATCCAACGTCGAATCGCCCATTGAAATGTGAAGAGAAAGCGTTCAAATATACCTATAAACTTTTCCTAAACAAATCAAATACCAGTTAAAATGCATCCTTTGCTATCCTTTTATGAATATTAGTGATAATGTTTCACTCGGATGGTCACCTATACCTTATATAAGTAAAATAAAGCAGGGCGCGCCAGCCAGACTCGCGCACGAGAAAACTTGTTGACATTTGAGATCCCAATGCAATTTCCTGTACCTATTCTTCCTGCTTACTCCAATCTCTCTGAGGCTTTATATATAGACTGTTGACATCTAGTGGAAGCCATAGGTACTGCAGTCTCAGTCCTGGTAACAAATGGATTCAATAGGGAGTGTGTCTAACAGAGCCAAAGATCACCAGAAACTGATTTCCCGGATGTTTTCTCAGGTTTTTGCCCGCTAAATGTTAACACTTTTAGAAACTTCAGAGTGTTTCCTATCCAATAGTACTAATTATATGCATATCCTATTTTCTGAGCCTGAGTGGCAGGCATTTTGTTTTGGGCACGCCAGACTCTCCAAAACCGTCACCTCACCTGCCGCTCCCTAAGAAGTTAATGGAGGGATAGAGGGATGGCAGGACTAGGATTCCCAGGACTGATGACTCCTGGCCGTCCCTGTCCCCAGTCTACCCGGTCGAGCTTCTGATCCAGTCTCTGCTGTTTCTGCCTGTGGCTATGGAACCCTGACCTGCTCAGTGCTCACCGGACGCTCTACCTTGTCCCGGACCTGCTGTTCGACCCTTTCTCGCTCTACCGGACCTGCTGTTCGACCCTTTCTCTCTACCGGATCTGCTGTTCGACCCTTTCTCTCTCTACCGGATCTGCTGTTCGACCCCTTCTCTCTCGACCGGATCTGCTGTTCGACCCTTTCTCTCTCTACCGGACCTGCTGTTCGACCCCTTCTCTCTCTACCGGATCTGCTGTTCGACCCTTTCTCTCTCTACCAGACCTGCTGTTCGACTCTTTCTATCTCTACCAGACCTGCTGTTCGACGCTTTCTCTCTCTACCAGACCTGCTGTTCGACCCTTTCTCTCTCTACCGGATCTGCTGTTCGACCCTTTCTCTCTCTACCGAATCTGCTGTTCGACCCTTTCTCTCTCTACCGGATCTGCTGTTCGACCCTTTCTCTCTCTACCAGACCTGCTGTTCGACCCTTTCTCTCTCTACCGGACCTGCTGTTCGACCCTTTCTCTCTCTACCAGATCTGCTGTTCGACCCTTTCTCTCTCTACCGGACCTGCTGTTCGACCCTTTCTCTCTCTACCAGATCTGCTGTCTTGACCTCTGAATGCTCGGTAATGAAAAGCTATCTGACATTTACTCCTGAGGTGCTGAGCTACTGCACCTTCTATAACCACTGTGAATATTATTTGACCCTGCAGGTGATCTATGAACTCTTTTCCTAGCCCCCGTGCTTCCGCATCTTCACTGCTTGCTCTTTGGGGTTTTAGGCTGGGTTTGGGGTTTTAGGCTGGGTTTTAGGCTGGGTTTGGGGTTTTAGGCTGGGTTTTAGGCTGGGTTTGGGGTTTTAGGCTGGGTTTGGGGTTTTAGGCTGGGTTTTAGGCTGGGTTTGGGGTTTTAGGCTGGGTTTGGGGTTTTAGGCTGGGTTTTAGGCTGGGTTGTAGGCTGGGTTTTATGCTGGGTTTGGGGTTTTAGGCTGGGTTTTAGGCTGGGTTTGGGGTTTTAGGCTGGGTTTGGGGTTTTAGGCTGGGTTTTAGGCTGGGTTTGGGGTTTTAGGCTGGGTTTGGGGTTTTAGGCTGGGTTTTAGGCTGGGTTTTAGGCTGGGTTTGGGGTTTTAGGCTGGGTTTTAGGCTGGGTTTGGGGTTTTAGGATGGGTTTTTGTAAAGCACTTTGGGACAACTGATGTAAAAAAAAGGGCAATATATAATGTATTTGATGGATGGGGATGGAGAGTGGGTCTGGATCAATAGACATGAGAGCATGGTAGTGTCGGTTACCCATTTAATTACTCCTTCCATCTCCTTCTATAAACAAACATGATAGCACCCTGAGAGCGCTTAGTGCTTAGTCTCCAGGCCCACATAAAGACAGCTCTAACACACACATACACACACACACAGCTGCTGCTGCACATAGCTATTAGGGTTTCAACAAAGGGGAAGAGGGAAGAAATGCTTCCCTCTTTTGGTTAGATTGAGAATTGGGTGTTTAGAAACAAATATATTCCATGTAGATGAAGGAAACGTTCTTTTGAAATTGATTAGGAGAGTGGCGTAAGTTGAGCTATTTTTTTACATTCAGCATCACTCCGTCAAGGGAAATATAGTATTCTGTCTAACAAAGATGTCTACCTATACTTCATGATGTTGTGTACCCCTGGAAATAATCAGAATTAATGTAACACATTACAGTTTTAAACACATTGCAACAAAAAGTGGTATCTTTGCACAATTTACCCTGAGTATGAGGCTGATCCATGGGGCAGGGTAAGTTAAGCCACCTATAGCGGCTTGCGAAAGTATTCACCCCCCTTGGCATTTTTCCTATTTTGTTGCCTTACAACCTGGAATTGTATCATTTGATTTAAACAACATGCCTACCACTTTGAAGATTAAAAATATTTTTTTTATTGTGAAACAAAAAATAAGACAAAAAAAACGGAAAACTTGAGTGTGCATAATTATTCGCCCCCCGCCCCCCAAAGTCAATGCTTTGTAGAGCCACCTTTTGCAGTAATTACATATGCAAGTCTCTTGGGGTATGTCTCTATAACTTGGCACATCTAGCCACTGGGATTTTTGCCCATTCCTCAAGGCAAAACTGCTCCAGCTCCTTCAAGTTGGATCGGTTCCGCTGGTGTACAGCAATCTTTAAGTCATACTACAGATTCTCAATTGGATTGAGGTCTGGGCTTTGACTAGGCCACTTCAAGACATTTAAATGTTTCCCCTTAAACCACTTGAGTGTTGCTTTAGTAGTATGCTTAGGGTCATTGTCCTGCTGGAAGGTGAACCTCTGTCCCAGTCTCAAATCTCTGGAAGACTGAACCAGGTTTCCCTCAAGAATTTCCCTGTATTTAGTGCCATCCATCATTCCTTCAATTCTGACCAGTTTCCCAGTCCCTGACGATGAAAAACAGTCTCATCTGACCAGAGTACCTTCTTCCATATGTTTGGGGAGTCTCCCACATGCCTTTTGGCGAACACCAAACGTGTTGGCTTATAGTTTTCTTTAAGCAATGGCTTTTTTCTGGCCACTCTTCCATAAAGCCCAGCTCTGAGGAGTGTACGGCTTAAAGTGGTCCTATGGACAGATACTCCAATCTCTGCTGTGGAGCTTTGCAGCTCCTTCGGGGTTATCTTTGGTCTCTTTGTTGCCTCTCTGATTAATGCCCTCCTTGCCTGTTCCGTGGGTTTTGGTGGGCGGCCCTCTCTTGGCAGGTTTGTTGTGGTGCCATATTCATTCCATTTTTTTAATAATGGATTTAATGGTGCTCCGTGGGATGTTCAAAGTTTCTGATATTTTTTTATAACCCAACCCTGATCTGTACTTCTCCACAACTTTGTCCCTGACCTGTTTGGAGAGCTCCTTGGTCTTCATGGTGCCGCTTGCTTGGTGGTGCCCCTTGCTTAGTGGTGTTGCAGACTCTGGGGCCTTTCAGAACAGGTGTATATATACTGAGATCATGTGACAGATCATGTGACACTTAGATTGCACACAGGTGGACTTTATTTAACTAATTATGTGACTTCTGAAGGTAATTGGCTGCACCAGATCTTATTTAGAGGCTTCATAGTAAAGGGGGTGAATACATATGCACGGACCACTTTTCATAAATTTCTAAATTTCTATCAATTTGGACTATTTTGTGTATGCCCATTACATGAAATCCAAATAAAAATCAATTTCGATTACAGGTTGTAATGAAAGAAAATAGGAAAAATGCCAAGGGGGGTGAATACTTTTGCAAGGCACTGTACAAATGTATGTACTGAATTAAATATTACCACTACCTTTTTAAAACCATGTCTATCCAATATGATATCATTTTATCTTCTTTTAGATGGCATAGAAGGCCCTTCTTGCCTTGTCTCTCAGCTCGGTCTGGAACAGCACCATAGTACACGTCGGTCTGGAACAGCACCACAGTACACGTCGGTCTGGAACAGCACCACAGTACACGTCGGTCTGGAACAGCACCACAGTACACGTCGGTCTGGAACAGCACCACAGTACACGTCGGTCTGGAACAGCACCATAGTACACGTCGGTCTGGAACAGCACCACAGTACACGTCGGTCTGGAACAGCACCATAGTACACGTCGGTCTGGAACAGCACCACAGTACACGTCGGTCTGGAACAGCACCACAGTACACGTCGGTCTGGAACAGCACCATAGTACACGTCGGTCTGAAACAGCACCATAGTACACGTCGGTCTTTACAGCACCACAGTACACGTCGGTCTGGAACAGCACCACAGTACACGTCGGTCTGGAACAGCACCACAGTACACGTCGGTCTGGAACAGCACCACAGTACACGTCGGTCTGGAACAGCACCACAGTACACGTCGGTCTGAAACAGCACCATAGTACACGTCGGTCTGAAACAGCACCATAGTACACGTCGGTCTTTACAGCACCATAGTACACGTCGGTCTGGAACAGCACCATAGTACACGTCGGTCTTTACAGCACCATAGTACACGTCGGTCTGGAACAGCACCACAGTACACGTCGGTCTGGAACAGCACCACAGTACACGTCGGTCTGGAACAGCACCACAGTACACGTCGGTCTGGAACAGCACCACAGTACACGTCGGTCTGGAACAGCACCACAGTACACGTCGGTCTGGAACAGCACCACAGTACACGTCGGTCTGGAACAGCACCACAGTACACGTCGGTCAGGAACAGCACCACAGTACACGTCGGTCTGGAACAGCACCACAGTACACGCGTCGGTCAGGAACAGCACCACAGTACACGTCGGTCAGGAACAGCACCACAGTACACGTCGGTCTGGAACAGCACCACAGTACACGTCGGTCTGGAACAGCACCACAGTACACGTCGGTCTGGAACAGCACCACAGTACACGTCGGTCTGGAACAGCACCACAGTACACGTCGGTCTGGAACAGCACCACAGTACACGCCGGTCTGGAACAGCACCACAGTACACGTCGGTCTGGAACAGCACCACAGTACACGTCGGTCTGGAACAGCACCACAGTACACGTCGGTCAGGAACAGCACCACAGTACACGTCGGTCAGGAACAGCACCACAGTACACGTCGGTCAGGAACAGCACCACAGTACACGTCGGTCTGGAACAGCACCACAGTACACGTCGGTCAGGAACAGCACCACAGTACACGTCGGTCTGGAACAGCACCACAGTACACGTCGGTCTGGAACAGCACCATAGTACACGTCGGTCTGGAACAGCACCATAGTACACGTCGGTCTGGAACAGCACCATAGTACACGTCGGTCTGGAACAGCACCACAGTACACGTCGGTCTGGAACAGCACCACAGTACACGTCGGGCTGGAACAGCACCATAGTACACGTCGGGCTGGAACAGCACCACAGTACACGTCGGTCTGGAACAGCACCACAGTACACGTCGGTCTGGAACAGCACCACAGTACATGTCGGTCAGGAACAGCACCACAGTACACGTCGGTCAGGAACAGCACCACAGTACACGTCGGTCTGGAACAGCACCACAGTACACGTCGGTCTGGAACAGCACCACAGTACACGTCGGTCTGGAACAGCACCACAGTACACGTCGGTCTGGAACAGCACCACAGTACATGTCGGGCTGGAACAGCACCACAGTACACGTCGGGCTGGAACAGCACCACAGTACACGTCGGGCTGGAACAGCACCATAGTACACGTCGGTCTGGAACAGCACCACAGTACACGTCGGTCTTTACAGCACCATAGTACACGTCGGTCTGGAACAGCACCATAGTACACGTCGGTCTGGAACAGCACCACAGTACACGTCGGTCTTTACAGCACCACAGTACACGTCGGTCTGGAACAGCACCATAGTACACGTCGGTCTGGAACAGCACCATAGTACACGTCGGTCTGGAACAGCACCACAGTACACGTCGGTCTGGAACAGCACCACAATACACGTCGGTCTGGAACAGCACCACAGTACACGTCGGTCTGGAACAGCACCACAGTACACGTCGGTCTGGAACAGCACCACAATACACGTCGGTCTGGAACAGCACCATAGTACACGTCGGTCTGGAACAGCACCATAGTACACGTCGGTCTGGAACAGCACCATAGTACACGTCGGTCTGGAACAGCACCATAGTACACGTCGGTCTGGAACAGCACCACAGTACACGTCGGTCTGGAACAGCACCACAGTACACGTCGGTCTGGAACAGCACCATAGTACACGTCGGTCTGGAACAGCACCATAGTACACGTCGGTCTGGAACAGCACCATAGTACACGTCGGTCTGGAACAGCACCACAGTACACGTCGGTCTGGAACAGCACCACAGTACACGTCGGTCTGGAACAGCACCACAGTACACGTCGGTCTGGAACAGCACCACAGTACACGTCGGTCTGGAACAGCACCATAGTACACGTCGGTCTGGAACAGCACCATAGTACACGTCGGTCTGGAACAGCACCACAGTACACGTCGGTCTTTACAGCACCACAGTACACGTCGGTCTTTACAGCACCACAGTACACGTCGGTCTGGAACAGCACCATAGTACACGTCGGTCTGGAACAGCACCACAATACACGTCGGTCTGGAACAGCACCATAGTACACGTCAGTCTGGAACAGCACCAGTAGTGCACTACCCTATGGGTCCTGGTCAACAGTAGTACACTACCCTATGGGTCCTGGTCAACAGTAGTACACTACCCTATGGATCCTGGTCAACAGTAGTGCACTACCCTATGGGTCCTGGTCAACAGTAGTACACTACCCTATGGATCCTGGTCAACAGTAGTGCACTACCCTATGGGTCCTGGTCAACAGTAGTACACTACCCTATGGGTCCTGGTCAACAGTAGTGCACTACCCTATGGGTCCTGGATAACAGTAGTACACTACCCTATGGGTCCTGGTTAACAGTAGTGCACTACCCTATGGGTCCTGGTCAACAGTAGTACACTACCCTATGGGTCCTGGTTAACAGTAGTGCACTACCCTATGGGTCCTGGTCAACAGTAGTGCACTACCCTATGGGTCCTGGTCAACAGTAGTGCACTACCCTATGGGTCCTGGTCAACAGTAGTGCACTACCCTATGGGTCCTGGTCAACAGTAGTACACTACCCTATGGGTCCTGGTTAACAGTAGTGCACTACCCTATGGGTCCTGGTCAACAGTAGTGCACTACCCTATGGGTCCTGGTCAACAGTAGTACACTACCCTATGGGTCCTGGATAACAGTAGTACACTACCCTATGGGTCCTGGTCAACAGTAGTACACTACCCTATGGGTCCTGGTCAACAGTAGTACACTACCCTATGGGTCCTGGATAACAGTAGTACACTACCCTATGGGTCCTGGTCAACAGTAGTACACTACCCTATGGGTCCTGGTTAACAGTAGTACACTACCCTATGGGTCCTGGATAACAGTAGTACACTACCCTATGGGTCCTGGATAACAGTAGTACACTACCCTATGGGTCCTGGTCAACAGTAGTACACTACCCTATGGGTCCTGGATAACAGTAGTGCACTACCCTATGGGTCCTGGTTAACAGTAGTACACTACCCTATGGGTCCTGGTTAACAGTAGTGCACTACCCTATGGGTCCTGGTTAACAGTAGTACACTACCCTATGGGTCCTGGTTAACAGTAGTACACTACCCTATGGGTCCTGGTTAACAGTAGTACACTACCCTATGGGTCCTGGTTAACAGTAGTACACTACCCTATGGGTCCTGGTTAACAGTAGTACACTACCCTATGGGTCCTGGTCAACAGTAGTGCACTACCCTATGGGTCCTGGATAACAGTAGTACACTACCCTATGGGTCCTGGTCAACAGTAGTACACTACCCTATGGGTCCTGGTTAACAGTAGTGCACTACCCTATGGGTCCTGGTTAACAGTAGTACACTACCCTATGGGTCCTGGTTAACAGTAGTGCACTACCCTATGGGTCCTGGTTAACAGTAGTACACTACCCTATGGGTCCTGGTCAACAGTAGTACACTACCCTATGGGTCCTGGTTAACAGTAGTACACTACCCTATGGGTCCTGGATAACAGTAGTACACTACCCTATGGGTCCTGGATAACAGTAGTACACTACCCTATGGGTCCTGGTCAACAGTAGTACACTACCCTATGGGTCCTGGATAACAGTAGTGCACTACCCTATGGGTCCTGGTTAACAGTAGTACACTACCCTATGGGTCCTGGTTAACAGTAGTGCACTACCCTATGGGTCCTGGTTAACAGTAGTACACTACCCTATGGGTCCTGGTTAACAGTAGTACACTACCCTATGGGTCCTGGTTAACAGTAGTACACTACCCTATGGGTCCTGGTTAACAGTAGTACACTACCCTATGGGTCCTGGTCAACAGTAGTACACTACCCTATGGGTCCTGGTTAACAGTAGTACACTACCCTATGGGTCCTGGTTAACAGTAGTACACTACCCTATGGGTCCTGGTTAACAGTAGTACACTACCCTATGGGTCCTGGTTAACAGTAGTACACTACCCTATGGGTCCTGGATAACAGTAGTACACTACCCTATGGGTCCTGGATAACAGTAGTACACTACCCTATGGGTCCTGGTCAACAGTAGTACACTACCCTATGGGTCCTGGATAACAGTAGTACACTACCCTATGGGTCCTGGTCAACAGTAGTACACTACCCTATGGGTCCTGGTTAACAGTAGTACACTACCCTATGGGTCCTGGTCAACAGTAGTACACTACCCTATGGGTCCTGGTCAACAGTAGTACACTACCCTATGGGTCCTGGATAACAGTAGTACACTACCCTATGGGTCCTGGTCAACAGTAGTACACTACCCTATGGGTCCTGGTCAACAGTAGTACACTACCCTATGGGTCCTGGTCAACAGTAGTACACTACCCTATGGGTCCTGGTTAACAGTAGTACACTACCCTATGGGTCCTGGTCAACAGTAGTACACTACCCTATGGGTCCTGGATAACAGTAGTACACTACCCTATGGGTCCTGGTTAACAGTAGTGCACTACCCTATGGGTCCTGGTTAACAGTAGTACACTACCCTATGGGTCCTGGATAACAGTAGTGCACTACCCTATGGGTCCTGGTCAACAGTAGTGCACTACCCTATGGGTCCTGGTTAACAGTAGTACACTACCCTATGGGTCCTGGTCAACAGTAGTGCACTACCCTATGGGTCCTGGTCAACAGTAGTACACTACCCTATGGGTCCTGGTCAACAGTAGTACACTACCCTATGGGTCCTGGTTAACAGTAGTACACTACCCTATGGGTCCTGGTCAACAGTAGTGCACTACCCTATGGGTCCTGGTCAACAGTAGTACACTACCCTATGGGTCCTGGATAACAGTAGTACACTACCCTATGGGTCCTGGTATATTAAATAGATAAGTGGTCTATTTGGGATGCTGTCACGGTTTGGGATGGTAGTAGTAGTAGTAGCAGTATATTAAATAGATAAGTCTATTTGGGATGCTGTCACGGTTTGGGATGGTAGTAGTAGTAGTAGTAGTAGTAGTATATTAAATAGATAAGTCTATTTGGGATGCTGTCACGGTTTGGGATGGTAGTAGTAGTAGTAGTATATTAAATAGATAAGTCTATTTGGGATGCTGTCACGGTTTGGGATGGTAGTAGTAGTATATTAAATAAGTCTATTTGGGATGCTGTCACGGTTTGGCATGGTAGTAGTAGTATATTAAATAAGTCTATTTGGGATGCTGTCACGGTTTGGGATGGTAGTAGTAGTATATTAAATAGATAAGTCTATTTGGGATGCTGTCACGGTTTGGGATGGTAGTAGTAGTAGTAGTAGTAGTAGTAGTAGTATATTAAATAGATAAGTCTATTTGGGATGGCTTCAAAATGCAATTATCTTCTGCTGTAGTGTTTGACCCAGAAAAGGGACGTCTGTCATCCTGTGTTGTAAGAGAGGCTGTAGCTGTGGAGAGGCTGTAGCTGTGGGTCTGTGGAGAGGCTGTAGCTTTGGAGAGGCTGTAGCTGTGGAGAGGCTGGGTCTGTGGAGAGGCTGTAGCTGTGGAGAGACTGTAGCTGTGGAGAGACTGTAGCTGTGGAGAGACTGTAGCTGTGGGTCTGTGGAGAGGCTGTAGCTGTGGGTCTGTGGAGAGGCTGTAGCTGTGGAGAGGCTGTAGCTGTGGGTCTGTGGAGAGGCTGTTGCTGTGGAGAGGCTGTTGCTGTGGAGAGGCTGTTGCTGTGGAGAGGCTGTAGCTGTGGGTCTGTGGAGAGGCTGTAGCTGTGGGTCTGTGGAGAGGCTGTAGCTGTGGAGAGGCTGTAGCTGTGGAGAGGCTGTAGCTGTGGGGCTGTGGAGAGGCTGTAGCTGTGGGCTGTGGAGAGGCTGTAGCTGTGGGTCTGTGGAGAGGCTGTAGCTGTGGGTCTGTGGAGAGGCTGTAGCTGTGGAGAGGCTGTAGCTGTGGAGAGGCTGTAGCTGTGGAGAGGCTGTAGCTGTGGGTCTGTGGAGAGGCTGTTGCTGTGGGTCTGTGGAGAGGCTGTAGCTGTGGAGAGGCTGTAGCTGTGGAGAGGCTGTAGCTGTGGAGAGGCTGTAGCTGTGGAGAGGCTGTAGCTGTGGAGAGGCTGTAGCTGTGGAGAGACTGTAGCTGTGGAGAGACTGTAGCTGTGGGCTGTGGAGATGCTGTAGCTGTGGAGAGGCTGTAGCTGTGGGCTGTGGAGAGGCTGTAGTTCTTTCTTTCTCTCTCTCTCTCTCTCTCTCTCTCTCTCTATTCTCTCTTTTTTCTCTCTCACTCCTTCTGGCCTCTCTCCCCCCCCCTCTCTCTCTCTCTCCCCCTCTCTCTCTCCCCTCCTCTCTGTCTCGTGGCTCTAAAGTGGAACAACGTCTTGATCGGGACACACTCAGAGACGTGAGAGGAATGGCGGAGCAGCCCGACGTCGATGCCGCCATGGCAAAGACAGGAAGAGAGGAAACAGGAGAGGAGAGGAGAGGAGAGAGAGAGAGAGAGATGGATCCGCCAACTAACAGGGAGCTAACTAGTGATGGCTGAGAGCTGAAGAGAGCAACTGCATAATGATGAATGTCAAAGGCATCTGAAACGGGGGGAGAAAGATAGTACCACATTAACCCGGAGACAAAGGAAGCAGAGGAACATTTGGCCAGAGGTCTCTAGCTCTCTCTCTCTCTCTCTCTCTCTCTCTCTCTCTCTCTCTCTCTCTCTCTCTCTCTCTCTCTCTCTCTCTCTCTCTCTCTCTCTCTCTCTCTCTCTCTCTCTCTCTCTCTCTCTCTCTCTCTCTCTCTCTCTCTCTCTCTCTCTCTCTCTCTCTCTCTCTCTCTCTCTCTCTCTCTCTCTCTCTCTCTCTCTCTCTCTCTCTCTCTCTCTCTCTCTCTCTCTCTCTCTCTCTCTCTCTCTCTCTCTCTCTCTCTCTCTCTCTCTCTCTCTCTCTCTCTCTCTCTCTCTCTCTCCTCACTGCTGGGAGTTCAGATCAGGGTTAAACAACTGAAAGGAAATATGACACAATATTTGACTTGGAGTCGTTTTATTGTCTCATCTGCAGGTTACAAAAGGAAGGAAACATTCACTACCTCTGAGCTATACCCAGCAATGCCAAAAAACCCACATAATGAATGTATCTCAGAAAGAAGAATATTTAGCATAACTATAAACTCTACTACAGCAGTCTATGGACCATTAAACCATAAGCGGTGCATTGGTGAAATCAATGGGGGAAGCAAGAAAAAAACAACTATATTTTTATTTTATTTTACTAGGCAAGAACAAATTCTTATTTTCAATGACGGCCTAGGAACAGTGGGTTAACTGCCTGTTCAGGGGCAGAACGACAGATTTGTACCTTTGTAAGCTTGGTGGATTTTGAACTTGCAACCTTTCGGTTACTAGTCCCACGCTCTAACCACTAGGCTACCCTGCCGCGAGACATGGTTAAGTAAAGCAAAAACAAAAGTAGGGTGTTTGGATGGAATAACGCAAATGTCTAGCAAACCAAAGGTTGCGAGTTCGAATCTCATCAGAGGACAACTTGTGCATTGTGAAAACGGTGCCGACAGAGATGGCTGCTTCTAGCTCTTCGGGAACTTAAAAAAAAAAAGATTATTAGCCCAGAAAATGTTTTGTGATAATTACATACAGCCGAGAATCAAAAAATGCTGTCACTAGCACATTAGAGGCTGTTGCCTATAGACATAGACTAGAATACACTAGTCACTTTAATAATGTCACTTTAATAATGTTTACATATCTGGCATTACTCATCTCATATGTATATACAGTATCCTATACTACTCTACTGTATCTTAGTCTATACATTACTCATCTCATATGTATATACTGTATTCTATACTATTCTACTGTATCTTAGTCTATACATTGCTCATCTCATATGTATATACAGTATCCTATACTACTCTACTGTATCTTAGTCTATACATTACTCATCTCATATGTGTATACTGTATCCTATACTACTCTACTGTATCTTAGTCTATACATTACTCATCTCATATGTATATACTGTATCCTATACTACTCTACTGTATCTTAGTCTATACATTACTCATCTCATATGTATATACAGTATTCTATACTATCTACTGTATCTGAGTCTATACCTCTCTGACATCGCTCGTCCATATATATATATATATATATATATATATATATATATATACACACGTGTATATTCTTAATTGCTTTACTTAGATGTGTGTGTATTGAGTGTTGGGAAATTGTTAGATATTACTTGTTAGATATAACTGTCCTTTCGGAGCTAAAAACACAAGCATTTCAATACACATCTGCTGAAAATGTGTATGTGATTAATACAATTTGATTAGGTTAAAGTGGTTAAGATTAGAGTTAGGATCAAGGGTCAATTAAGGTAAAATCAAAGTGTATTTGTCACGTGCGCCGAATACAACAGGTGTAGACCTTACAGTGAAATGCTGAATACAACAGGTGTAGACCATACAGTGAAATGCTGAATACAACAGGTGTAGACCTTACAGTGAAATGCAATACAAAAAAAAAGAAGGAATTAGGTGAACAATATGTACAGTTGAAGTCGGAAGTTTACATACACCTTAGCCAAATACATTTAAACTCAGTTTTTCACAATTTCTCACATTTAATCCAAGTAAAAATTCCCTGTTTTAGGTCAGTTAGGATCACCACTTTATTTTAAGAATGTGAAATGTCAGAATAATAGTAGAGAGAATGATTTATTTCAGCTTGAATTTCTTTCATCACATTCCCAGTGGGTCAGAAGTTTACATACACTCAATTAGTATTTCAAGATGGCGTAGCAGTCAGACGTCTTTTGTCCTCGTCCTGTCGTGTCCAGTGTATTTTTCTTTTTATGTGTTTTCTTCGCATATCATTTTCTATATTATTTTCTAAAAACTCAACTTCAAAACACTCTCCTGCAACCCGCCTCACCCAATGTGTTTTGTTTTCAAGTATTATCCACTTAGAATCCGGAATTCCCTAACAGAAGCTAGCCAGGTCACTAGCTAACATTAGTATTTAGCTTACAATTGCTAACGGACATCAGCTAACCTTTAGCTCGGGAAAGCTTTCGCCGTTCATATAACGCGACTCAAACCAGAGCATACCGGACCTATTTTTCTCTCCATTTTTCTCTCCATATCCCCGGATTCCTAACGCAAGCTTTGGATATTTTCACCTGGATCTTGCAGCTAGCTAGCTGCTACCCGAGTGACTATTGGCTAATGTTGGTCCCGGAGCAACTACCAATTAATGTTGGTCCCGGAGCAACTACCAATTAGCCTTAAGCTAGCCTATGCCAATTAGCCTGAAGCTAGCCTACGCCAATTAGCCTGAAGCTAGCCTACGCCATCTTCCGGCTAGCTAAAGAATCCCATCAGCCACTCCTGGGCTACAACACCTATCCGGACCCATTTTTACTGCCGGTGCGGAGCCCCACCGGGCCTTCACGACTGGACTACTGACGTTATCTGCCCGAGGGGGTTATTCAACCGGCCCTCTGTCGCGACGTCACCTGAACGCCCATCAGCTAACTGTAGCTTGCTAACGTTTGCTGTCTAAAGCATATCGGCTGCTAGCTAAACAGGTCCATCAGACAATTTCTTGGGCCACTATTACCTATTTTGCCAATTGGCCTGGTCCCCTCACCACACCCCACTAACCCATCACGCCCGGAAACGCACGAGGAGGCTATAAACAGACTTCCTCCGTCTTTGTTAGCCGGCCTGCTAGCCTCTGCTAGCTTGCTATCCCCGGCTAGCTGTCTGAATTTCCGTGTCCCCAACCAGCCTCACTACTCACTGGACCCTTATCATCAGTCGGCTAAGCATGCCTCTCCTCAATGTCAATATGCCTTGTCCATTGCTGTTCTGGTTAGTGTTTGTCTTATTTCACTGTAGAGCCTCTAGCCCTGCTCAATGTGCCTTATCCAACCCTTTAGTTCCACCTCCCACACATGCGATGACATCACCTGGTTTAAATGTTTCTAGAGACAATATCTCTTTCATCATCACTCAATGCTTAGGTCAACCTCCACTGTATTCAAGGCCTACCTGTAAGTGTCCGGGGTGTGTGGAAGGAGTCAGGCGCA
Organism: Brachymystax lenok tsinlingensis; assembly: GCA_030435695.1. Taxonomy (NCBI): domain Eukaryota; kingdom Metazoa; phylum Chordata; class Actinopteri; order Salmoniformes; family Salmonidae; genus Brachymystax; species Brachymystax lenok. Next base: position 1,995,290 of record CM059795.1, on the reverse strand, counting down.
GGAGATATGCAAACATGAGTATATTTTAATGTAGATATATACTCAATCAAACCAAAACCCCAAAATAAACACGGGTAAGATACATAACCCGGAGTACCGAATAAACAAAACAAATGCCCTACACAGAGCACGGCGTAAACGGGTAGCAACCTACACAGTCAAAGACAAAACAATCACGCACAAGGGAAGACGGGAAAAGGAGGAAATTATAACAGGGGCGTGATTGGGAGAAAATACAAAACAGGTGTGAACAATCAAAACCAACACAATTAGACACACAGGAAGGAATCGGTGATGGTTAGAAAACCGGTGACGACGAACGCCGAACACCGCCCGAACAGGAAGAGGGACCGACTTCGGCTGAAGTCGTGACACTACCATACCTTTGTCTGTACATTATGCCTTTAATCTATTTTATCGCCCCATGAAACCTGTTCTTTTTACTCTGTTCTTTTTACTCTCTTTTACTCTCTGTTAGACGTATCCTTATCCTACTCCTCCTCTGTTCCTCTGGTGATGTAGAGGTTAATCCAGGTCCTGCAGTGCCTAGCTCCACTCCCATTCCCCAGGCGCTCTCATTTGTTGACTTCTGTAACTGTAAAAGCCTTGGTTTCATGCATGTTAACATTAGAAGCCTCCTCCCTAAGTTTGTTTTATTCACTGCTTTAGCACACTCTGCCAACCCGGATATCCAAGCCGTGTCTGAATCCTGGCTTAGGAAGACCACCAAAAACGCTGAAATCTCCATCCCTAATTACAACATTTTCAGACAAGATAGAACGGCCAAAGGGGGCGGTGTTGCAATCTACTGCAGAGATAGCCTGCAGAGTTCTGTCTTACTATCCAGGTCTGTACCCAAACAATTTGAACTTTAACTTTTAAAAATCCACCTTTATAGAAACAAGTCTCTCACTGTTGCCGCTTGCTATAGACCACCCTCTGCCCCCAGCTGTGCTCTGGACACCATATGTGAACTGATTGCCCCCCATCTATCTTCAGAGTTCGTGCTGCTAGGTGACCTAAACTGGGACATGCTTAACACCCCGGCCATCCTACAATCTAAGCTGTATGCCTTAAATCTCAACAAATCATCATTGAACCTACTAGGTATAACCCCAAAGCCGTAAACATGGGCACCCTCATAGATGTCATCCTAACTAACTTGCCCTCCAAATACACCCCTGCTGTTTTCAACCAAGATCTCAGTGATCACTGCCTCATTGCCTGCATCCGTAATGGGTTTGCGGTTAAACGACCTCCCCTCATCACTGTCAAACGCTCCCTAAAACACTTCAGCGAGCAGGCCTTTCTAATCGACCTGGCCCGGGTATCCTGGAAGGATATTGACCTCATCCCATCAGTAGTGGATGCCTGGTTATTCTTTAAAAGTGCCTTCCTCACCATCTTAAATAAGCATGCCCCATTCAAGAAATTTTGAACCAGGAACAGATATAGCCCTTGGTTCTGTCCAGACCTGACTGCCCTTGACCAGCACAAAAACATTGTGTGGCGTTCTGCATTAGCATCGAACAGCCCCCGTGATATGCAACTTTTCAGGGAAGTCAGGAACCAGTTAGGAAAGCATAGGCTAGCTTTTTCAAGGAGAAATTTGCTTCCTGTAACACAAACTCAAAAAAGTTATGGGACACTGTAAAGTCCATGGAGAATAAGAGCACCTCCTCCCAGCTGCCCACTACACTAACGATAGGAAACGCTGTCACCACCGATAAACCACAATAATTGAAAATTTCAATAAGCATTTTTCTGCGGCTGGCCATGCTTTCCACCTGTCTACCCCTACCCCGGTCAACAGCCCTGCACCCCCCTCAGTAACTCGCCAAAGCCTCCCCCATTTCTCCTTCTCCCAAATCCAGTTAGCTGATGTTCTGAAAGAGCTGCAAAATCTGGAACCCTACAAATCAGCCGGGCTAGACAACCCCTATTATAATGGTTGCAACCCCTATTACTAGCCTGTTCAACCTCTCTTTCATGTCGTCTGAGATTCCCAAAGACTGGAAAGCAGCTGCGGTCAAACCTCTTCAAAGGGAGAGACACTCTTGACCCAAACTGCTACAGACCTATATCTATCCTACCCTGCCTTTCCAAGGTCTTTGAAAGCCAAGTTAACAAATAGATTACCGACCATTTCGAATCCCACCGTACCTTCTCCGCTATGCAATCTGGTTTCAGAGCTGGTCGTGGGTGCACCTCAGCCACGCTCAAAGTCCTAAACGACATCATAAAAGACATTACTGTGCAGCCGTATTCATTGATCTGGCCAAGGCTTTCGGCTCTGTCAATCACCACATCCTTATCGGCAGACTCGACAGCCTTGGTTTCTCAAATGACTGCCTCGCCTGGTTCACCAACTACATCTCCGATAGAGTTCAGTGTGTCAAATCGGAGGGCCTGTCGTCCGGGCCTCTGGCAGTCTCTATGGGGGTGCCACAGGGTTCAATTCTTGGGCCGACTCTCTTCTCTGTATACATCAATGATGTCGCTCTTGCTGCTGGTGAGTCTCTGATCCACCTCTACGCAGACGACACCATTCTGTATACTTCTGGCCACTCTTTGGACACTGTGTTAACTACCCTCTAGACGAGCTTCAATGCCATACAACTCTCCTTCCGTGGCCTCCAACTGCTCTTAAACGCAAGTAAAACTAAATTCATGCTCTTCAACCGATCGCTGCCCACACCTGCCCGCCCATCTAGCATCACTACTCTGAACGGTTCTGTCTTAGATTATGTGGACAACTACAAATATCTAGGTGTCTGGTTAGACTACACTGCTCAAAAAAATAAAGGGAACACTAAAATAACACATCATAGATCTGAATGAATGAAATAATCTTATTAAATACTTTTTTTCTTTACATAGTTGAATGTGCTGACAACAAAATCACACAAAAATTATCAATGGAAATCAAATGTATCAACCCATGGAGGTCTGGATTTGGAGTCACACTCAAAATTAAAGTGGAAAACCACACTACAGGCTGATCCAACTTTGATGTAATGTCCTTAAAACAAGTCAAAATGAGGGTCAGTAGTGTGTGTGGCCTCCACGTGCCTGAATGACCTCCCTACAACGCCTGGGCATGCTCCTGATGAGGTGGCGGATGGTCTCCTGAGGATCTCCTCCCAAACCTGGACTAAAGCATCCGCCAACTCCTGGACAGTCTGTGGTGCAACGTGGCGTTGGTGGATGGAGCGAGACATGATGTCCCAGATGTGCTCAATTGGATTCAGGTCTGGGGAACGGGCGGGCCAGTCCTTAGCATCAATGCCTTCCTCTTGCAGGAACTGCTGACACACTCCAGCCACATGAGGTCTAGCATTGTCTTGCATTAGGAGGAACCCAGGGCCAACCGCACCAGCATATGGTCTCACAAGGGGTCTGAGGATCTCATCTCGGTACCTAATGGCAGTCAGGCTACCTCTGGCGAGCACATGGAGGGCTGTGCGGCCCCTCAAAGAAATGCCACCCCACACCATGACTGACCCACCGCCAAACCGGTCATGCTGGAGGATGTTGCAGGCAGCAGAACGTTCTCCACGGCGTCTCCAGACTCTGTCACGTCTGTCACGTGCTCAGTGTGAACCTGCTTTCATCTGTGAAGAGCACAGGGCGCCAGTGGCGAATTTGCCAATCTTGGTGTTCTCTGGCAAATGCCAAACGTCCTGCACGGTGTTGGGCTGTAAGCACAACCCCCACCTGTGGACGTTGGGCCCTCATACCACCCTCATGGAGTCTGTTTCTGACCGTTTGAGCAGACACATGCACATTTGTGGCCTGCTGGAGGTCATTTGCAGGGCTCTGGCAGTGCTCCTCCTTGCACAAAGGCGGAGGTAGTGGTCCTGCTGCTGGGTTGTTGCCCTCCTACGGCCTCCTCCACGTCTCCTGATGTACTGGCCTGTCTCCTGGTAGCGCCTCCATGCTCTGGACACTACGCTGACAGACACAGCAAACCTTCTTGCCACAGCTCGCATTGATGTGCCATCCTGGATGAGCTGCACTACCTGAGCCACTTGTGTGGGTTGTAGACTCCGTCTCATGCTACCACTAGAGTGAAAGCACCGCCAGCATTCAAAAGTGACCAAAACATCAGCCAGGAAGCATAGGAACTGAGAAGTGGTCTGTGGTCACCACCTTCAGAACCACTCCTTTATTGGGGGTGTCTTGCTAATTGCCTATCATTTCCACCTGTTGTCTATTCCATTTGCACAACAGCATGTGAAATTTATTGTCAATCAGTGTTGCTTCCTAAGTGGACAGTTTGATTTCACAGAAGTGTGATTGACTTGGAGTTAGAATTGTGTTGTTTAAGTGTTCCCTTTATTTTTTTGAGCAGTGTATAAACTCTCCTTCCAGACTCACATCAAACATCTCCAATCCAAAATAAAATCTAGAATTGGCCTATTTCGCAACAAAGCATCCTTCACTCATGCTGCCAAACATACCCTCGTAAAACTGACCATCCTACCGTTCCTCGACTTCGGTGATGTCATTTACAAAATAGCCTCCAATACTCTACTCAACAAATTGGATGCAGTCTATCACAGTGCCATCCATTTTGTCACCAAAGTCCCATATACCACCCACCACTGCGACCTGTACGCTCTCGTTGGCTGGCCCTCACTTTACACTCCTCGCCATACCCACTGGCTCCAGGTCATCTACAAGTCCCTGCTAGGTAAAGCCCCGCCGTATCTCAGCTCGCTGGTCACCATAGCAGCACCAACCCGTAGCGCGCGCTCCAGCAGGTATATCTCACTGGTCACCCCCAAAGCCAATTCCTCCTTTGGCCGACTTTCCTTCCAGTTCTCTGCTGCCAATGACTGGAACGAATTACAAAAATCTCTGAAACTGGAGACACCAGCTGTCAGAGCAGGTCACAGACCCCTGCACCTGTATATAGCCCATCTGTAAATAGCCCAACCAACTACCTCATCCCCTACTGTATTTTTTTTATTTAACTTGTTCCTTTGTACCCCAGTTTTTTTACATTGCACATTCATCTACTGCACATCTACCATTCCAGTGTTTAATTGCTATACTGTAATTACTTTGCCACCATGGCCTATTTATTGCCTTACCTTCCTTATCCTACCTCATTTGCACTCTTTGTATATAGATTTGTTTTTTTTACTGTATTATTGACTGTATGTTTGGAGTAAAACAATGTGTAACTCTGTGTTGTTGTATGTGTCGAACTGCTTTGCCTTATCTTGGCCAGGTTGCAGTTGTAAATGAGAACTTCTCAACTGGCCTACCTGGTTAAATAAAGGTGAAATAGAAATAAAATAAAAATATTTTGATTTGATTTGATTTGGACTAGCCAAACACTGTACTACTTCTAGTGTCCACTAGATGGTAGTCACTAGCCAAACACACATTGAGCCCGTGTTGGACTTGATCCATCAATGTAACAACTTGCCAAGTCCCATTGTTTAGGAAATGAACAAATTGTCTAGGGTAGAGGACTGAAGATATAGATTAGGCAAATAGTATCACAATAGTTTAATTAATATTGATATTTAATAGTGAATGTCTTAGTTTTTAGCCTTTAACAAATATCTCAACTGTAAATCTCTGGTTAAATAAAGGATGAATAAAATATAGCTTTACTGTAAATGGAGTATGTGTAGATTACAGTTTCAGAGAGAAGGCTAAAGGGTAAATCATGTTATACCACCTCAAGGGGAACTCTCACTCAAAGGGCTTTTCTTTCTCTCGTCAGCCCAGCCAGAACAGAACAGAGAGAGGAGTGATTACAGTAGGCTACAGTAAACGTGGCAGCAGTGATTAGGACACAGCCAGGAGCCAGGAGACCAAACTGCTGCTGTTTTCTTTCTATTTCTGTCTTTGTTTAAAGGCTGTCTTATTTTAAAGTCTGTGTTATTTTATACCTTTTAAATACCAAAAGGTCACAATCGCCCTCCCTCCCCCACTGCATATCTCCCTCTCTCCCTATCTCATTCATCCCTCTCTCGCTACTCAATTCAACTCATTTCAATTCAAAGGGCTTTATTAGCATGGGGAACATATATTAACTGTGCCAAAGCAAGTAGATAATAAACAAAAGTGAGATAAACAATAAAAATGAACAGTAAACATTACACTCACAGAAGTTCCACAATAATAAAGACATTTCAAACGTCATATTATGTCTATATACAGTGTTGTAACAATGTGCAAATGGTTAAAGTACAGAAGGGGAAAATAAATAAACATAAATATGGGTTGTATTTACAATGGTGTTTGTTATTCACTGTTTTGCCCTTTTCTTGTGGTAACAGGTCACAAGTCTTGGTGCTGTGATGGCACACTGTGGTATTTCACCCAGTAGATCAAAATGTAGTTTGTTTTCAAATTCTTTGTGGATCTGTGTAATCTGAGGGAAATATGTGTCTCTATTACGGTCATACATTTGGCAGGAGGTTAGGAAGTGCAGCTCAGTTTCCACCTAATTTTGTACTCTTTCCCTCCCTCTCTCGCTACTCTCTCCCTCCCTCTCTCGCTACTCTCTCACTCCCTCTCTCCCTACCACAGTCATCCCTCTCTCGCTACTCTCTCCCTCCTAGCAAGATCGAATCCCCGAGCTGACAAGGTAAACATCTGTCGTTCTGCCCCTGAACAAGGCAGTTAACACAATGTTGCTAGGCCGTTATTTAAAATAAGAATTTGTTCTTAACTGACTTGCCTGGTTAAAATGCTGTGGGGATGTTTTTCCCAGGGACTGGGAGACTAGTCAGGATCAAGGGAAAGATGAACGGAGCAAAGTACAGAGAGAGCCTTGATGAATTCCTTCTCCAGAGCGCTCAGCACCTCAGACTGGGGCGAAGGATCACCTTCCAGCAGGACAATGAGCCTAAGCACACAGCTAAGACATCGCAGGAGAAACCTGCAAATAGCTGTGCAGCAGCGCTCCACATCCAACCTGTCAGAGCTTGAGAAGATCTGCAGATAAGAATGGGAGATACTTCCCAAATAGAGGTGTGCCAAGCTTGTAGTGTCATATCCAAGAAGACTGCCAAAGGTGCTTCAACAAAGTACAGAGTAAAGGGTCAGAGTACTATTGTATATGTAATATTTTTTTTTTTTTTTTACATTTAATACATTTGCAAGAATGTCTAAAAACCACTTATTGCTTAGTTATTATGGGGAATTGTGTTGAGATTGAATAGGGTGAAAAAAAACTATGTAATACATTTTAGCCATCAGACTGCTAAATAGCCATCAGACTGCAAAACAGCCATAAAACTGTAAACAGCCATCAGACTAGTAAAAAGCCATCAGACTGCTAAAAAGCCATCAGACTGCTAAATAGCCATCAGATTGCTAAATAGCCATCAGACGGCATAATAGCCATAAGACTGATAAATAGCCATAAGACTGCTAAATAGCCATCAGACTGCAAAATAGATATTAGACTGCTAAATAGCCACCAGACTGCTAAATAGCCATTAGACTGCTAAATAGCCATAAGACTGCTAAATAGCCATCAGACTGCTAAATAGCCATCAGACTGCTAAATAGCCATAAGACTGCTAAATTGCCATCAGACTGCTAAATAGCCATCAGACTGCTAAATAGCCATAAGACTGCTAAATAGCCATCAGACTGCTAAATAGCCATCAGACTGCTAAATAGCCACCAGACTGCTAAATAGCCACCAGACTGCTAAATAGCCATCAGACTGCTAAATAGCCATCAGACTGCATAATAGCCATAAGACAGCTAAATAGCCAGACTGCTAAATAGCCATCAGACCGCAAAATATATATCAGACTGCTAAATAGCCATCAGACTGCTAAATAGCCACCAGACTGCTAAATAGCCATCAGACTGCTAAAAAGCCATCAGACTGCTAAATAGCCATCAGAATGCCAAATAGATATCAGACTGCTAAATAGCCATCAGACTGCTAAATGGCCATCAGACTGCTAAATAGCCATCAGACTGCATAATAGCCATAAGACTGCTAAATAGCCATCAGACTGCTAAATAGCCATCAGACTTCTAAATAGCCATCAGACTGCTAAATAGCCACCAGACTGCTAAATAGCCATCAGACTGCTAAATAGCCACCAGACCGCTAAATAGCCATTAGACTGCATAATAGCCATAAGACTGCTAAATAGCCATCAGACTGATAAATAGCCATCAGACTTCTAAATAGCCATCAGACTGCTAAATAGCCACCAGACTGCTAAATAGCCATCAGACTGCTAAATAGCCACCAGACCGCTAAATAGCCATTAGACTGATAAATAGCCATAAGACTGCTAAATAGCCATCAGACTGCTAAATAGCCACCAGACTGCTAAATAGCCATCAGACTGCTAAAAAGCCATCAGACTGCTAAATAGCCATCAGAATGCCAAATAGATATCAGACTGCTAAATAGCCATCAGACTGCTAAATAGCCATCAGACTGCTAAATAGCCATCAGACTGCATAATAGCCATAAGACTGCATAATAGCCATAAGACTGCTAAATAGCCATCAGACTGCTAAATAGCCATCAGACTGCTAAATAGCCATCAGACTGCTAAATAGCCACCAGACTGCTAAATAGCCACCAGACTGCTAAATAGCCATCAGACTGCTAAATAGCCATCAGACTGCTAAATAGCCATCAGAATGCCAAATAGATATCAGACTGCTAAATATCCATCAGACTGCTAAATAGCCACCAGACTGCTAAATAGATATCAGACTGCTAAATAGACATCAGAATGCCAAATAGCCACCAGACTGCTAAATAGCCATCAGACTGCTAAATAGCCACCAGACTGCTAAATAGCCACCAGACTGCTAAATAGCCACCAGACTGCTAAATAGCCATCAGACTGCTAAATAGCCACCAGACTGCTAAATAGCCATCAGACTGCTAAATAGCCATCAGACTGCTAAATAGCCACCAGACTGCTAAATAGCCATCAGACTGCTAAATAGCCATCAGACTGCTAAATAGCCATCAGACTGCTAAATAGAAATAAGTCTGCTAACTAGCCATCAGACTGCTAAATAGCCATCAGATTGCTAAATAGCCAACAGACTGCTGAATAGCCAGACTTCTAAATAACCATCAGACTACAAAATAGCCATCAGAATGCTAAATAGCCAGACTCATAAATAACCATCAGACTGCTAAATAGCCATAAGACTGCTAAATAGCCATACGTCTGCTAAATAGCCATCAGATTGCTAACTAGCAATCAGACTGCTAACTAGCAATCAGACTGCTAACTAGCCATCAGACTGCTAAATAGCCATCAGATTGCTAAATAGCCAACAGACTTCCAAATAACCATCAGACTACAAAATAGCCATCAGACTGCTAAATAGCCAGACTCATAAATAACCATCAGACTGCTAAATAGCCATAAGACTGCTAAATAGCCATAAGTCTGCTAAATAACCATCAGACTACTAAATAGCCATCAGACTACTAAATAGCCATCAGACTGCTAAATAGCCATCAGACTGCTAAATAGCCATCAGACTGCTAAATAGCCATAAGACTGCTAAATAGCCATCAGACTGCTAAATAGCCAGATTTCAAAATAGCAATCAGATTGCTAAATAGCCATCAGACTGCAAAATAGCCATCAGATTGCTAAATAGCCATCAGACTGCTAAATAGCCATCAGACTGCTAAACAGCCATAAGACCGCTAAATAGCCAAAATACTGCTATATAGCCATAAGACCGCTAAATAGCCACCAGACTGCTAAATAGCTATAATACTGCTAAACAGCGAACAGACTGCTACATAGCCAGACTGCTAAATAACCATCAGACTTATAAATAACCATCAGACTGCTAAATAGCTATAATACTGCTAAACAGCGAACAGACTGCTAAGTAGCCAGACTGCTAAATAGACATTAAAATGCTAAATAGCCATCAGGCTGCAAAATAGCCATCAGACTGCTGAATAGCCATAAAACTTCTGAATAGCCATCAGACTGCTAAATAGCCACACAGCAGCAAAATAGCCATAAGACTGCTAAATAGATATCAGACTGCTAAATATCCTTACGACTGCTAAATAGCCATCAGAATGCTAAACAGCCATATGACTGCTAAATAGCCATCAGACTGCTAAACAGCCATATAACTGCAAAATAGCCATAAGACTGCTAAATAGATATCAGACTACTAAATAGCCATAAGACTGCTAAATAGCCATCAGAATGCTAAACAGCCATACGACTGCTAAATAGCCATCAGACTGCTAAACAGCCATATAACTGCTAAATAGCCATCAGACTGCTAAATAGCCATCAGACTGCTAAATAGCCAGACTTCTAAATAGCCATCAGACTGCTAATTGACCATAAGACCGCTAAATAGCCACCAGACTGATAAATAAATGTACCGCAATCTTTAAGTCATTCCACAGATTCTCAATTGGATTGAGGTCTGGGCTTTGACTAGGCCATTCCAAGTTATTTAATTGTTTCCCCTTAAATCATTATAGTGTTGCTTTAGCACTATGCTTAGCGTCATTGTCCTGCTGGAAGGTGAACCTCAATCCCAGTCTCAAATCTCTGGAAGACTGAAACAGTTTTCCCTCAAGTATTTCCCTGTTTTTAGCGCCATCAATCATTCCTTCAATTCTCACCAGTTTCCCAGTCCCTGACGATGAAAAACATCCCCACATAATGATGCTGCCACCACCATGCTTCACTGTGGAGACACCGAGAACTGTGTGTTCTCGGTGTGATGAGAGGTGTTGGGTTTGCGGCAGACATAGTGTATTCCTTGACAAAAAGCTCAATTTTAGTCTCATCTGACCAGAGTACATTCTTCCATATGTTTGGGGAGTCTCCCACATGCCGTTTGGCGAACAGACAACGGTTTGCAACTGCACATGGGGACAAAGATCGTACTTTTTGGAGAAATGTCCTCTGGTCTGACAAAACAAAAATCGAACTGTTTGGCCATAATGACCATCCTGTGTGTGTGTGTGTATATATATATATATATATATATATATATATATACAGTGGGGCAAAAAAGTATTTAGTCAGCCACCAATTGTGCAAGTTCTCTCACTTAAAAAGATGAGAGAGGCCTGTAATTTTCATCATAGGTACACTTCAACTATGACAGACAAAATGAGGAAAAAAAATCCAGAAAATCACATTGTAGGATTTTGAATGAATTTATTTGCAAATTATGGTGGAAAATAAGTATTTGGTCACATACAAACAAGCAAGATTTCTGGCTCTCACAGACCTGTAACTTCTTCTTTAAGAGGCTCCTCTGTCCTCCACTCGTTACCTGTATTAATGGCACCTGTTTGAACTTGTTATCAGTATAAAAAAGACACCTGTCCACAACCTCAAACAGTCACACTCAAGTCCACTATGGCCAAGACCAAAGAGCTGTCAAAGGACACCAGAAACAAAATTGTAGACCTGCACCAGGTTGGGAAGACTGAATCTGCAATAGGTAAGCAGCTTGGTTTGAAGAAATCAACTGTGGGAGCAATTATTAGGAAATGGAAGACATACAAGACCACTGATAATCTTCCTCGATCTGGGGCTCCACGCAAGATCTCACCCCGTGGGGTCAAAATGATCACAAGAACGGTAAGCAAAAATCCCAGAACCACACGGGGGGACCTAGTGAATGACCTGCAGAGAGCTGGGACCAAAGTAACAAAGCCTACCATCAGTAACACACTACGCCGCCAGGGACTCAAATCCTGCAGTGCCAGACGTGTCCCCTGCTTAAGCCAGTACATGTTCAGGCCGTCTGAAGTTTGCTAGAGAGCATTTGGATGATCCAGATGAGGATTGGGAGAATGTCATATGGTCAGATGAAACCAAAATAGAACCTTTTGGTAAAAACTCAACTCGTCATGTTTGGAGGACAAAGAATGCTGAGTTGCATCCAAAGAACACCATACCTACTGTGAAGCATGGGGGTGGAAACATCATGCTTTGGGGCTGTTTTTCTGCAAAGGGACCAGGACGACTGATCCGTGTAAAGGAAAGAATGAATGGGGCCATGTATCGTGAGATTTTGAGTGAAAATGCCCTTCCATCAGCAAGGGCATTGAAGATGAAACGTGGCTGGGTCTTTCAGCATGACAATGATCCCAAACACACCGCCCGGGCAATTTCAAGGTCCTGGAGTGGCCTAGCCAGTCTCCAGATCTCAACCCCATAGAAAATCTTTGGAGGAGTTGAAAGTCCGTGTTGCCCAGCGACAGCCCCAAAACATCACTGCTCTAGAGGAGATCTGCATGGAGGAATGGGCCAAAATACCAGCAACAGTGTGTGTCATTGCCAACAAAGGGTATATAACAAAGTATTGAGATAAACTTTTGTTATTGACCAAATACATATTTTCCACCATAATTTGCAAATAAATAAATTAAAAATCCTACAATGTGATTTTATGGATTTCTCATTTCGTCTGTCATAGTTGAAGTGTACCTATGAAGAAAATTACAGGCCTCTCTCATCTTTTTAAGTTGGAGAACTTGCACAATTGGTGGCTGACTAAATACTTTTTTGCCCCACTGTATATATATATATATATATATACACACAGTGAGGGAAAAAAGTATTTGATCCCCTGCTGATTTTGTATGTTTGCCCACTGACAAAGAAATGATCAGTCTATCATTTTAATGGTAGGTTTATTTGAACAGTGAGAGACAGAATAACAACAACAAAAAAACAGAAAAACGCATGTGAAAAATGTTATAAATGGAATGGCATTTTAATGAGGGAAATAAGTATTTGACCCCCTGATTATTCGCAAATGGAAGAAACACAAAAGAACTGTCAATCTCCCTCGGCCTGGGGCTCCATGCAAGATCTCACCTCGTGGAGTTGCAATGATCATGAGAACGGTGAGGAATCAGCCCAGAACTACACGGGAGGATCTTGTCAATGATCTCAAGGCAGCTGGGACCATAGTAACCAAGAAATCAAGTGGTAACACACTACGCCGTGAAGGACAGAAATCCTGCAGCGCCCGCAAGGTCCCCCTGCTCAAGAAAGCACATATACATGCCCGTCTGAAGTTTGCCAATGAACATCTGAATGATTCAGAGAACATCTGGGTGAAAGTGTTGTGGTCAGATGAGACCTAAATGGAGCTCTTTGGCATCAACTCAACTCGCTGTGTTTGGAGGAGGAGGAATGCTGCCTATGACCCCAAGAACACCATTCCCATCGTCAAACATGGAGGTGGAAACATTATGCTTTGGCGGTGTTTTTCTGCTAAGGGGACAGGACAACTTCACCGCATCAAAGGGACGATGGACGGGGCCATGTACCGTCAAATCTTGGGTGAGAACCTCTTTCCCTCAGCCACGGCATTGAAAATGGGTTGTGGATGGGTATTCCAGCATGACAATGACCCAAAACACACGGCCTAGGCAACAAAGGAGTGGCTCAAGAAGAAGTACATTAAGGTCCTGGAGTGGCCTAGCCAGTCTCCAGACATTAATCCCATTGAAAATCTGTGGAGGGAGCTGAAGGTTCGAGTTGCCAAACGTCAGACTTGAAACCTTGGAGAAGATCTGCAAAGAGGAGTGGGACAAAATCCCTCCTGAGATGTGTGCTAGCTTGGTGGCCAACTGCAAGAAACGTCTGACCTCTGTGATTGCCAACAAGGGTTTTTCCACCAAGTACTAAGTCATGTTTTGCAGAGGGGTCAAATACTTATTTCCCTCATTAAAATGCAATTCTATTTATAACTTTTTTCACATGCGTTTTTCTGGATTTTTTTGTTGTTATTCTGTCTCTCACTGTTCAAATAAACCTACCATTAACATTATAGACTGATAATTTCTTTGTATGTGGGCAAACGTACAAAATCAGCAGGGGATCAAATACTTTTTTCCCCTCACTGTACAGCATGGAGAAGCCAATGGTTCTTGTCCAACACGTCATCAATGACCTTGGTTCTTGTCCAACACGTCATCAATGACCTTGGTTCTTCACCGCAGACAACACACACGCAGTTTTTAATCAACACTACATACTATATGGTTCTCTAAGCCCCCTCCCGTCCAACACCCAGACCACACCAAGAGGGGGGAAACACTCCAACGCCGCCCCTATGAACCTGGGCTGGTTTCTCTCCCTCTCTCCCTCCCCCCTCTCCTAGCCTAGCTGCTGCTGTGTAGGACTGGATCAGATCACAGTGAAACTAGACTTCAAGCAGTAATTGTATTCTTTCAAAGACCTAAGCCAATGCTCGATTGAGCTTGCCTGTTGAAATAGAATCAATGGAATAGTACCAACACTGCAAAATCTGCCTATATGACACTCCAGGTAGGCTCAATCAAATACTCACAGTATTTGAAAAGAAAACAAACACAACTTGAAACCAGGTCTGAGGCTGGGTGGAAACATGTCTGTCTGTTCTCTGCTCTGCTGTTGCTGTGGAGGGGAAACTCCTAGTACCAGGGGAGGATGGCATGGCAGGGCATTTACCGCGTTTCATACTTCCTCCCTCACTCCTTCCTCCCAACCAGACGTTTTACAGTGAAGTCAGTCCAGGGGTGGGAGGGAGATATTATAGATAAGAAAATCAGATCAGATGTTAGATGGTAGGGTTATACCACCGTGGGGGTGTTGGGTACGGTTATACCATCTAACAACACATCGTGGGGGTGGTGGGTAGGGTTATACCATCTAACAACACACTGTGGGGGTGTTGGGTACGGTTATACCATCTAACACACCGTGGGGGTGTTGGGTACGGTTATACCATCTAACAACACACCGTGGGGGTGTTGGGAACGGTTATACCATCTAATAACATACCGTGGGGGTGTTGGGTACGGTTATACCATCTAACACACCGTGGGGGTGTTGGGAACGGTTATACCATCTAACAACACACCGTGGGGGTGGTGGGTAGGGTTATACCATCTAACAACACACTGTGGGGGTGGTGGGTAGGGTTATACCATCTAACAACACACCGTGGGGGTGGTGGGTAGGGTTATACCATCTAACAACACACTGTGGGGGTGTTGGAATGGTTATTATGGGAGCCAGTCCAGACAACACTGTTAATTTAAACACACAAAACGTGAGAGGGATATTCACACTGCTAATCATGGTGTCCCAGCACCTGTAATCGGGTTTGGTGTGGATTAGGGTTAGTAGTGTGTGTGGATTAGGGTTAGTAGTGTGAGTGTATGGATTAGGGTTAGTACTGTGAGTGTGTGGATTAGGGTTAGTACTGTGAGTGTGTGGATTAGGGTTAGTAGTGTGAGTGTGTGGATTAGGGTTAGTAGTGTGAGTGTGTGGATTAGGGTTAGTAGTGTGAGTGTGTGGATTAGGGTTAGTAGTGTGTGTGGATTAGGGTTAGTAGTGTGTGTGTGGATTAGGGTTAGTAGTGTGTGTGGATTAGGGTTAGTAGTGTGTGTGTGGATTAGGGTTAGTAGTGTGTGTGGATTAGGGTTAGTAGTGTGTGTGGATTAGGGTTAGTAGTGTGTGTGGATTAGGGTTAGTAGTGTGTGTGTGGATTAGGGTTAGTAGTGTGTGTGGATTAGGGTTAGTAGTGTGAGTGTGTGGATTAGGGTTAGTAGTGTGTGTGGATTAGGGTTAGTAGTGTGTGTGGATTAGGGTTAGTAGTGTGTGTGGATTAGGGTTAGTAGTGTGTGTGGATTAGGGTTAGTAGTGTGTGTGGATTAGGGTTAGTAGTGTGAGTGTGGATTAGGGTTAGTAGTGTGTGTGGATTAGGGTTAGTAGTGTGTGTGGATTAGGGTTAGTAGTGTGTGTGGATTAGGGTTAGTAGTGTGTGTGTGATTAGGGTTAGTAGTGTGTGTGGATTAGGGTTAGTAGTGTGTGTGGATTAGGTTAGTAGTGTGTGTGGATTAGGGTTAGTAGTGTGTGTGGATTAGGGTTAGTAGTGTGTGTGGATTAGGGTTAGTAGTGTGAGTGTGTGGATTAGGGTTAGTAGTGTGAGTGTGTGGATTAGGGTTAGTAGTGTGAGTGTGTGGATTAGGGTTAGTAGTGTGTGTGGATTAGGGTTAGTAGTGTGTGTGGATTAGGGTTAGTAGTGTGTGTGGATTAGGGTTAGTAGTGTGTGTGGATTAGGGTTAGTAGTGTGTGTGGATTAGGGTTAGTAGTGTGTGTGGATTAGGTTAGTAGTGAGTGTGGATTAGGGTTAGTAGTGTGTGTGGATTAGGGTTAGTAGTGTGTGTGGATTAGGTTAGTAGTGTGTGTGGATTAGGGTTAGTAGTGTGTGTGTGGATTAGGTTAGTAGTGTGTGTGATTAGGGTTAGTAGTGTGTGGATTAGGGTTAGTAGTGTGTGTGTGAATTAGGTTAGTAGTGTGTGTGAATTAGGAGTTAGTAGTGTGTATGGATTAGGGTTAGTAGTGTGTATGGATTAGGTTAGTAGTGTGTGGATTAGGTTAGTAGTGTGTGTGGATTAGGGTTAGTAGTGTGAGTGTGTGGATTAGGGTTAGTAGTGTGTGTGGATTAGGGTTAGTAGTGTGTGTGGATTAGGGTTAGTAGTGTGTGTGGATTAGGGTTAGTAGTGTGAGTGTGTGGATTAGGGTTAGTAGTGTGAGTGTGTGGATTGTTAGTATTGTTAGTATTTAGCTGCAACTTCTCTAGCCTGTACTCAACATCTATACCGCATGTTATCATTTCCTGATTGTACACTAGTATTTTAGCGTCTAACACACTATTGGCGATCTAGCACTTTTCGTTCTGTGCCTGGCTCCCATTGTTAGTATTTAGCTGCAACCCCTCTAGCCTGTCCTTAACATCTGTACCACATGTTATCGGTTCCTGATTGTACACTAGTATTTTAGCGTCTAACTAACTAACATACTATTGGCGTTCTAGCACATTTCTCTGCACTGCCCTGTCATTCTAACTAACAAGGTTTGAGCCAATTTGTCTGGCTCCCATTTTTAGTTTGTTATAGCACTCTCTACTTAGACTATTGTCAGCCTCATTACAACACCAACAATGGCTACTGCACCACCAACCACAAACGAACAGAGGAAACTGATATGGACAAAAGCTTTTGGTGGGAAATCAGGCATGATTGGGAAACCATCTGTGGAGGAAAAACCACAAGGCCAAACCCCAAAAGATCCATGCCTATCCAAGTACCGCAAGCCCCAAGCAGGCAGGAAAAACACTCTAGCACTGGACTGTTATGCCACCTCCACACAGCAAGAGCTGGCAGCGCGAAAAGAGAGAACCAAAACCCTCAAACCCACCCCCGAAGAATGCCACTCACCAAGGACAAAACGGACCCTATAGCGCTACATGAACTACTACTCCAGCTCCAACATCTTGTTAGAGAACTCAACAGGCATACCCAATCGACCCCTCTTGCCCCCTTTGTTCCCCAACTACAAGACACCCTCATGAAAATGAGCACAGCACTTGTACAAGACGATGCCACAACAACCAACCCTCCACAAGCCATATCTCTATCCCCACTCCAAGCTACCTTTTCTGATGTTGTCACTCAGAATATGGGAAGATATGCGAAGCTGTACAATATCCAACCACAAAAACAGGCCAGAAGGGAAAGCACAAGCGACAAGGAGAAACTGTCTCCTGTGGTAATTGACTTCTCGAACAGTGATGCCCTCCCACCTCCTTCAAACAAAGACATCTATAAAGAAATCCTACGCAACAAACCCCATATTCAACTGCAAAAACTCATCCAGATGAGAAGAGGTGGAATCCTTGTATTTGTCAAGGATATCCACTCGCTGAACTCCCTCCTTACCCCCTGGCCTGCAGGGGCCTTCAATGGGGCAAAGATAAAGTGTAGGTTGGCACGGAGAGGAAACCAAACCACCCAAGACAACAAAACCACCAAACAGCTAATCATCAAGGGCATCCAAATTGAAACCACCAATGAAGAAATCCAGCAGGAGCTGGAGAGGCAGCGCATTATAACCACTAAAGGATACAGGATCATCAGCCGAGCCACACAGCAACCAACCACTTTCATCCGTATTCACCTCAACAACCCGGACGACGCGCCTGGCCTACTGATAGAGGGGTTCTACATGAACTACTTCCACTTTAGGGTGGAGAGAGCGCGGCCACCCCCCACCAGCATCAAACAATGCTATAAATGGCAAGAATTCAACCACACATCCACCGACTGCAAAAACCAGGTCAAATGTCTGCGATGTGCTGAAAACCACCACCACAAAGAATGCCTAAAAGAGAAAAGTGATGCTAGCTGTGCCAACTGTGGTGGCGCCCACTCATCGGTCTCCAGACAATGCCCCACCTATTTAGCCCTCACAACGACCAAGCCCACCGGAGCCACTGCCACCATCAGAACAGCCAATGCCAACCGTCTCACAACAAGCTTCTCCGGCCCTCAGCCTCTCACCAACACCACTCACCTGCAGGAGGATCTGAAAGGAATATGCAGAGACGAAGAAATGGTAAAGAGAGTCATGGACAGCATAAAGAAGCACAGAGACGGCCCTACCTCCTAACTCTGAATCAGCTTTTACAGTCCTACCTACACTCCAATCAAATGACTACTACACTAAACGTCTTACATGTCAACATCAGAAGCATAAGGAGAAACAAGCGGGAGCTCATGCAACTCCTTCTAGAAAAGCAAACTAGCATTGCCTCTATCAACGAAACCTTTCTAAGAGCTAATACAAGATTCCGTATTCCTGGCTTTAACATTCTAAGAAAGGATCGACCAGAGGGACGCGGAGGGGGTGTTGCACTGCTTTTAAAGGAAGGAATTGAGTACTCTGAAGCTGTTTTTGACCTCACCAAAGAAGAACTCAACAACAATGAGTACACTGCAGCAAAAGTAGTCCTAAATGGACACGCAGCTCTTCTGATAGCCACTATATACTGTCCACCCGCAACAACACCCTCTGAAAAATAGATCACTGCCCTTGCAGACAACAATGGCCATACCATCATAATGGGAGATTTTAATGCCAAACACAAGGAGTTCAACTGCAATACTACAAACCACTCAGGAAGAGTATTAAGGGATATCCTCGGCAACACAAACCTGGCCATCCTCAACACCAATGAGCCCACACACATCCATTCTTCCACCTCCAAGGCAGACATCCTTGACCTTGTCCTCTGCTCCCCGGACCTGTCTGCTAAACTCCTTAGCTTCTCCGTCAGCCATGATGTGGGAAGTGACCATCTTCCTGTCCTTGCCTCCTTTTCTCTCCAACTTCAACAAGCACCGGCGAAACCAAGATACAACTACAAGAAAGCAAACTGGGAAAAATACAGAGAATGCATTGCAGACAAGATAACAAATATTGCAGTAACAACACAGAACCTCAAGGATTTGGACCAGCTGGCCGAGAGAATTGGGAGTATCCTCACTCAGGCCTGGGAAGAGACAATACCACTTACCACCACCAAACCACCACAACAACAACTCCCAGCACATATCCTAAGTCTCATCAAGCAGAAGAGAAAGGTCCGGAGAGATTTTATTAAAACAAGAGCACCAATCTTGAAAACAGAAGTTAATCGGTTACAGAACCAAATCAGATATCAACTCACCCTCCACAAACAGAAACAGTGGACTGCCTTCTATCACCAGCTAGATGCAGACACTAACCCCCGGACCTTCTGGCAAAAAATCAAAACAATCAACGGAGACAAAACCAACAACATCATACCTGTGCTAAAGGATCAAGGCAAACTCATCGAAGACAACAAAACAAAAGCAATATTGTTTAGAAACCACCTGCAAAATGTTCATTCTTGTCCCAATGATCCCCTCTTCGACAAAGACTGGAAGATCACTGTCGACAGAGAAATGCAAAAACCAGTATATTCTTCAAATCTGCCACCAGTAGACTATCCCCTCAACCGCTCTGTTACCATTGAAGAAATCAAGAGTCATCTGAAAAAAACAAAAAACAAAGCACCTGGGGAAGACGACATTGACAGCACACTCATCAAACAAGCACCTGATGAATACCTGCACCTCCTTTCTAACCTCTTCACCACATGTCTCATGGAAGGCTACTTTCCCTACCTTGAAATCTGCAGTTGTCACAATGATCCACAAACCTGGTAAAGACCCATACAACGTCACAAGCTACAGACCAATCAGTCTCCTCAGTCATGTCGGGAAGCTGTTTGAGAGAGTACTCACCCAGAGACTGAGCAGCCACACTGAGGAAATGGGCCTCCTTGGAATCCACCAAGCTGGCTTCAGAAAAGCAAGATCAACTACCGACAACATTCTAAGACTGTCAGAGGATATCCTCCGGAACTTCAAGAAAAAAGAACAAACACTGGCGGTTTTCTTTGATATAGAAAAAGCATTTGACAAAATGTGGCACAACGGGCTGTGCTACCGGCTTGCAGACTCCAATCTCCAAATACCACTCTCCATCAGAAACATCATCACCAGCTTTCTCCACAACCGTACAATTAAAGTGAAGGTCTCCACAGCAATATCCTCACCATTTACCCCGGAAGCAGGTGTTCCACAGGGGGCAGTCCTAAGCCCACTGCTTTTCTGCTATACATATCAGATATTTACTACCCACCACCCACCATAGGCCAAGTCTCACAGTTTGCCGATGACCTCTGCTACTGGACCAGCTCCAAATGTCCTAAACTTGCTGCAAAAAAACTCCAGAAGTCTATTGAAGAGATCGAGACATGGTCTAACATGTGGCGAGTAAAACTGAACCCACAAAAGACCCAATGTGTCCTCTTTACAAGAAGCACCAGGAAAAAACAGAAACCCATAGATCTCAAACTCTACGGTGAAGCAATAAAAGTAGAAAAGGAAGCTAAATTCCTTGGAGTCACCTTCCAGAAGAACATGAACTGGACATCCCATGTAGCGAACATTGAGAAAGAGGGACGAAAAAGACTAAACCACCTAAAAGCACTGTGCGGAAGAAAATGTGGAGCCTCACCGCAGACAGTGTTGAAAGTCTACATCAGCTACATCCGATCTCTCTTCGAATACGCCTTACCAGCCTGGATAACAGCTTCGCCACAGCAGATGAATCGGCTGCAGAGGATCCAGAACTTGGCAATAAAAATGGCTTACAGACTACCAAAATACATCAGCAACCACCACGTTCACAGCATATCCGGACTCGCATCAATTAGCAACAGACAGTCCATCATTGGTCAGAGGTTCATCAGCAGAGCAACTCGCAATCCATCATTGAGGAAAGCTGTGGGACAGGCCAGGTGGACCACAGATACACCCATGTCCATCATGCTGAAACTGTCTTAATAAAATTGTGTGTGTATATGTGATGCATCCCTTAACACCCCCTTCCCCCCCAGATGTGAGCTGTAACCCTAATAAAGTCTAACACAACCAACTCATCTCGGGACAGGAAAATAGAGTAACTAACCCATGCCGATCATGTACATTGTCTATTGTCTCTCTTGAATTGTAAAAACACTGTGCGGAAGAAAATGCGGAGCCTCACCGCAGACAGTGTTGAAAGTCTACATCAGCTACATCCGATCTCTCTTCGAATACACCTTACCAGCCTGGATGGCGGCTTCGCTGCGGCGGATGAGTCGGCTGCAGAGGATCCGGGGCTTGGCGGTGGGGATGGCTTGCAGACTGCCGGGGTACACCGGCGGCCGCCGCGTTCACAGCATATCCGGGCTCGCTCAATTGGCAACAGACAGTCCATCATTGGCCGGGGGTTCATCGGCAGAGCAGCTCTCGGTCCGTCATTGGGGAGGGCTGGGGGGCGGGCCAGGTGGGCCGCGGGTGCGCCCATGTCCATCATGCTGAAACTGTCTTAATAAAATTGAAATTGTGTGTGTATATGTGATGCATTCCTTAAACACCCCCCCTCCCCCCCAGATGTGAGCTGTAACCCTAATAAAGTCTAACACAACAAACTCGTGTCTGGACAGGAAAATAGAGTAACCAACCCATGCCTGTTTTGATAAAAATAATAGGGCACCTAGACCCTGGGGACGCCTTGCTTGACCAGACCCTCCTTCCTTGCTCCTGGTCTGCCCTGCCTCTTCCACCAACTAATTTGCTTTTATGGACAGAAAAGAGCAGAAGCTCTGAGCTGTCCGATCATGCACATTGTCTACTGTCGTGTGGATTAGGGTTAGTAGTGTGAGTGTGTGGATTAGGGTTAGTAGTGTGAGTGTGTGGATTAGGGTTAGTATCCTGTCCCAGCCAGCCCTTCTGGAGATCTGCTGGCTGTGTAGGATCTATTTCCTGCCAGTGAGAGAGAGCAGACCTTCACCTTGTGAGGATCTATTTCCTGCCCTACCAAGCACATAGGCAGTAACTGCTCATTTGGTCGAAAATGATTTAGTCATTTTTGCTACATTAAATACAAGGTGTATAGTATAGTATAGTATATTATAGTATAGTATAGTGCTACATTAAATACATGCTATATAGTATAGTATACTGCTACATTAAAAACATGCTGTATAGTATACTGCAACATTAAATACATGCTTTATAGTATAGTATAGTATATTGCTACATTAAATACATGCTGTATAGTATAGTTTAGTATAGTATAGTGCTACATTAAAAACATGCTGTATAGCATAGTATAGTATAGTGCTACGTTAAATACATGCTGTATAGTGTAGTATAGTATAGTGGTACATTAAATACATGCTGTATAGTATAGTAAAGTATAGTATAGTACGGAATAGTATTGTGCTACATTAAATACATGCTGTATAGTATAGCATAGTATAGTGCTACATTAAATACATGCTGTATTGTATAGTATAGTATAGTATAGTGCTACATTAAATACATGCTGTATAGTATAGTATAGTGCTACATTAAATACATGCTGTATAATATATTATAGTATAGTATAGTGCTACATTAAATACATGATGTATAGTATAGTATAGAATAGTGCTACATTACATACATGCTGTATAGTATAGTATAGTTTAGTACTATAAAAATACAAGCTGTCTATTATATTATAGTATACTATAGTGCTGCATTATATACATGATGTATAGTATAGTATAGAATAGTGCTACATTACATACATGCTGTATAGTATAGTGCTACATTAAATACATGCTGTATAGTATAGTGCTACATTAAATACATACTGTATCGTATAGTATAATATAGTATAGTATAGTATAGTATAGTATAGTGCTACATTAAATACATTCTGTATAGTATAGTATAGTATAGTGCTACATTAAATACATGCTGTACAGTATAGTATAGTATAGTATAGTATAGTATAGTGCTACATTAATAGATGTTGTATAGTATTGTATAGTATAGTATAGTACAGTATAGTATAGTGCTACATTAAATACATGCTGTATAGTATAGAATACTGCTACATTAAATACATGATGTATAGCATAGTATAGTGCTACATTAAATACATGCTGTATAGTATAGTATAGTATAGTATAGTATAGTATAGTATAGTTCTACATTAAATACATGCTGTATAGTATAGTATAGTATAGTATAGTATAGTATAGTATAGTTTAGTGCTACATTAAATACTTACTGTATAGTATAGTATAGTGCTACATTAAATACATGCTGTATAGTATAGTATAGTATATTATAGTATAGTATAGTATAGTATAGTATAGTATAGTGCTATATTAATAGATGCTGTATAGTATATTATAGCATAGTATAGTATAGTATAGTATAGTATAGTATAGTATAGTATAGTGCTACATTAAATACGTGCTGTATAGTATAGTATATTATAGTATAGTATAGTGCTACATTAATAGATGTTGTATAGTATAGTATGGTATAGTATAGTATAGTATAGTATAGTATAGTATAGCATAGTATAGTATAGTGGTACATTAAATACATGCTGTATAGTATAGTATAGCATAGTATAGCATAGTATAGTGCTACATTAAATACATGCTGCATAGTATAGTATAGTTTAGTGCTACATTAAATACATACAGTATAGTATAGTATAGTATAGTATAATGCTACATTAAATACATTCTGTGTAGTGTAGTATAGTATTGTATAGTATAGTGCTATATTAATAGATGCTGTATAGTATAGTATATTATAGCATAGTATAGTATAGTATATTATAGTATAGTATAGTATAGTATAGTATAGTGCTACAATAAATACATGCTGTATAGTATAGTATAGTATAGTATAGTATTGTATAGTATAGTATAGTGCTATATTAATAGATGCTGTATAGTATAGTATATTATAGCATAGTATAGTATAGTATATTATAATATAGTATAGTATAGAATTCTGCTACATTAAATACATGCGGTATAGTACAGTATAGTATTGTATAGTATAGTATAGTATTCTGCTACATTAAATACATGCTGTATAGTATATTATATTATAGTATAGTGTAGTATAGTATAGTGCTATATTAATAGATGCTGTATAGTATAGTATATTATAGTATAGTATAGTATAGTATATTATAGTATAGTATAGTGCTACATTAATAGATGCGGTATAGTATAGTATACTGTTACATTAAATACATGCTGTATAGTATAGTATAGTATAGTTTAGTGCTACATTAATAGATGCTGTATAGTATATTATACTGCTACATTAAATACATGCTGTATAGTATAGTATAGTATATTATAGTATAGAGCTACATTAATAGATGCTGTGTAGTATAGTATACTGCTACATTAAATACATGCTCGGAACTAGAAGCACAAGCATTTCGCTACACTCGCATTAACATCTGCTAACCATGTGTATGTGACAAATAAAATTTGATTTGATTTGTATAGTATAGTATAGTATAGTGTAGTATAGTGCTACATTAAATACATGCGGTATAGTACAGTATAGTATTGTATAGTATAGTGCTACATTAAATACATGCTGTATAGTATAGTATAGTATAGTATAGTATAGTATAGTATAGTGCTACATTAATAGATGCTTAATCATGTGGACCAGTATCCTGCCTCTATTCTATTGTGTTATGGAGAAAATGGGGGTCATGTTAGCAGTAACTGCATAAAGTTACTGTGAAACCAAGGTAATTAAAAGCAATATTTCTCAGTTCCACGCTATGAGCAGTTACTGCCTTTTCGCTTGGTAGGGCCGCTTACAGCTGTGACATTCCTCAAAATGATGACTAAAGGTTTTCCTACTAATTATTTGCCTCCTTTTGAATGTCATTGTAATTCCAAGCCCCTGTAATGAACTTCTGATGAAAATCGTCATCAGCTCGCGTCGACGATACATAAAGTAGAACGCGGACATCAGTTCAAAACAAACCTTTCAATAATATTGTGAGAAAAAAATGTTTATCCATGAATAGTCCTGTTGATTTATCCTGTCAATGTGTGTGTGTGTGAGCGGTAACTATTAGCAACTGTAATCCATTTCTCTTTCATGTTTCCTTTAGTTGACTGGAACAGAATCAAAACGGCATGTCTGTGTATCTCACCCTGGCCTGTCCACTGGAGTGGAACATGTACATGTTAGTCTAATGTCTACAGCTGTTTAGATGTGTATTTTCTTCACTGTGGGTCAAACGGCATCCTATTCCCTATTTAGTGCATCCCTTTTTTGACCAGGACCCATAGGGCTCTGGTGAAAAGCATTGCACTCTAGGTGCCCTTTGGGACAAAGACAGGCAGTGAGAATGAGTTGGATCACAACAGTGTGAGAGCACAAAAGTGCATTTTGCCTAATTCACTGTGCTCGCAGGTAGCCTAGTGGTTTGGAGTGTTGGGTTTGTAACCAAACATTTGCTGGTTCAAATCCCCAAGCTGAGTTACAGTGACTAAGGCTCCTGTAAGTCTGCTAAATGTGTTACTGCAAGTGGCTGTTAGTTAGTCCTAAATATTTCCTAAAATAATTGTATTTGGGACAAATCATTCACTAAAACGTGATCCTCAACTACATCTTGTAATGAATAATGTGGAAATTGAGCAAGTTGAGATGACTAAACTGCTTGGAGTAACCCTGGATTGTAAACTGTCATGGTCAAAACATATTGATGCAACAGTAGCTAAGATGGGGAGAAGTCTGTCCATAATAAAGCGCTGCTCTGCCTTCTTAACAGCACTATCAACAAGGCAGGTCCTACAGGCCCTAGTTTTGTCACACCTGGACTGTTGTTCAGTCCTGTGGTCAGGTGCCACAAAGAGGGACTTGGGAAAATTGCAGTTGGCTCAGAACAGGGCAGCACGTCTGGCCCTTAAAAGTACACGGAGAGCTAACATTAATGACATGCATGTCAATCTCTCCTGGCTGAAAGTGGAAGAGAGATTGACTTCCTCATTACTTGTTTTTGTAAGAGGTGTTGACAAGCTGGATGCACCGAGCTGTCTGTCTGAACTACTGGCACACAGCTCAGACACCCATGCACACCCCACAAGACATGCCACCAGAGGTCTCTTCACAGTCCCCAAGTCCAGAACAGACTATGGGAGGCACACAGCTCAGACACCCCCATGCACACCCCACAAGACATGCCACCAGAGGTCTCTTCACAGTCCCCAAGTCCAGAACAGACTATGGGAGGCGCACAGCTCAGACACCCCCATGCACACCCCACAAGACATGCCACCAGAGGTCTCTTCACAGTCCCCAAGTCCAGAACAGACTATGGGAGGCACACAGCTCAGACACCCCCATGCACACCCCACAAGACATGCCACCAGAGGTCTCTTCACAGTCCCCAAGTCCAGAACAGACTATGGGAGGCACACAGCTCAGACACCCCCATGCACACCCCACAAGACATGCCACCAGAGGTCTCTTCACAGTCCCCAAGTCCAGAACAGACTATGGGAGGCGCACAGCTCAGACACCCCCATGCACACCCCACAAGACATGCCACCAGAGGTCTCTTCACAGTCCCCAAGTCCAGAACAGACTATGGGAGGCGCACAGCTCAGACACCCCCATGCACACCCCACAAGACATGCCACCAGAGGTCTCTTCACAGTCCCCAAGTCCAGAACAGACTATGGGAGGCACACAGCTCAGACACCCCCATGCACACCCCACAAGACATGCCACCAGAGGTCTCTTCACAGTCCCCAAGTCCAGAACAGACTATGGGAGGCACACAGTACTACATAGAGCCATGACTACATGGAAGTCTATTCCACATCAGGTAAGTGATGCAGTAGAATCAGAGTTTAAAGAAACAGGTAAAAAAATACACCTTTAAGGAACAGCGGGGACTGTGACTTAACACAAACACAGACACAGACATATGCACACAGACACATAATAACATAGGCACTATACACACACACACGTACACATGGATGTGCCTGTGTTTGTGTCACTTCCCAATCCCGCTGTTCCTTAAAATGTTTTTTTTTTTTTTTTAGCAGCTTTTTCAATGCTTTGGCAGCAGCTAATGGGGATCCATTCACGTGTAAATGATGCATTATCATAGTCCTATATGTTTTAATAAGGTTAGTATCACACCTCATGTAGCCTAGCCCGTAGTCCTATATGTTTTAATAAGGTTAGTATCACACCTCATGTAGCCCATAGTCCTATATGTTTTAATAAGGTTAGTATCACACCTCATGTAGCCTAGCCCATAGTCCTATATGTTTTAATAAGGTTAGTATCACACCTCATGTAGCCTAGTCCATAGTCCTATATGTTTTAATAAGGTTAGTATCACACCTCATGTAGCCTAGCCCATAGTCCTATATGTTTTAATAAGGTTAGTATCACACCTCATGTAGCCCATAGTCCTATATGTTTTAATAAGGTTAGTATCACACCTCATGTAGCCTAGTCCATAGTCCTATATGTTTTAATAAGGTTAGTATCACACCTCATGTAGCCTAGCCCATAGTCCTATATGTTTTAATAAGGTTAGTATCACACCTCATGTAGCCCATAGTCCTATATATTTTAATACGGTTAGTATCACACCTCATGTATCCTAGTCCATAGTCCTATATGTTTTAATAAGGTTTGTCTCACAACTAAAGGGGCCAAGTAACTCCAAACACAGCCTATTGGCCTAGGACCCCTGGAACACGGTTAAAGAGCACACAGCCTATAAGATGCTGGAGAAGTGCTTGACGCCATCTGTCAAGCATGGTGGAGGCAATGTGATGGTCTGGGGGTGTTTTGGTGGTGGTAAAGTGTGAGATTTGTACAGGGTAAAAGGGATCTTGAAGAAGGAAGGTTATTACTCCATTTTGCAACGCCAGGCCATACCCTTTGGACGGCGCTTAATTGGAGTCAATTTCCTCCTACAACAGGACAATGACCCAAAGCACAGCTCCAAACTATGCAATAACTATTTAGGGAAGAAGCAGTCAGCTGGTATTCTGTCTATAATGGAGTGGCCAGCACAGTCACCGGATCTCAACCCTATTGAGCTGTTGTGGGAGCAGCTTGACCATATGGTACGTAAGAAGTGCCCATCAAGCCAAATCCAACTTGTGGGAGGTGCTTCCAGGAAGCATGGGGGGGGGGGAAATCTCTTCAGATTACTTCAACACATTTACAACTAAAATGCCAAAGGTCTGCAAGGCTGTAATTGCTGCCAATGGAGGATTCTTTGATAAAAGCAACGTTTGAAGGACACAATTATTATTTAAATAAAAAATCATTATTTATAACCTTGTTAACGTCTTGACTATGTTCCCTATTCATTTTGCAACTCATTTAATGTATGTTTTCATGGAAAACAAGGACATTTCTAAGTGACTACAAACTTTTGAACTGTAGTGTATATATATTTGTCAGGTGAATACTGTATATAAAAGTACAATTTATGTAACATGTTTATGTAAAGTATATTTAACAAAAAGCTATAAAAGGGCTTTGAGAATTGAGCTCCTTGATAAGAGGGAAGTTAGAATCTGAGATAGACTTTAGCTTCTTGATAAGAAGGAAGTTAGAATCTGAGATAGACTTTAGGTTCTTGATAAGAAGGAAGTTAGAATCAAAGATAGACTTTAGCTTCTTGATAAGAGGGAAGTTAGAATCTGAGATAGACTTTAGGTTCTTGATAAGAAGGAAGTTTGAATCAAAGATAGACTTTAGGTTATTGATAAGACGGAAGTTAGAATCAGAGATAGACTTTAGATTTTTGATAAGAGGGAAGTTAGAATCTGAGATAGACTTTAAGTTATTGATAAGACGGAAGTTAGAATCAGAGATAGACTTTAGATTCTTGATAAGAGGGAAGTTAGAATCTGAGATAGACTTTAGGTTCTTGATAAGAGGGAAGTTATAGTCAGAGATAGACTTTAGGTTATTGATAAGACGGAAGTTAGAATCAGAGATAGACTTTAGATTCTTGATAAGAGGGAAGTTAGAATCTGAGATAGACTTTAGGTTCTTGATAAGAGGGAAGTAAGAATCTGAGAGAGACTTTAGCTTCTTGATAAGAGGGAAGTTAGAATCAGAAATAGACTTTAGGTTCTTGATAAGAGGGAATATAGAATCTGAGATAGACTTCAGCTTCTTGATAAGACGGAAGTTAGAATCAGAGATAGACTTTAGGTTCTTGATAAGAGGGAAGTTAGAATCAGAGATAGACTTTAGGTTCTTGATAACAGGGAAGTTAGCATCAGAGATAGACTTGAGCTCATTGATAAGAGGCAAGTTAGAATCAGAGATAGACTTTAGGTTCTTGATAAGAGGGAAGTTAGAATCTGAGATAGACTTTAGGTACTTGATAAGATGGAAGTTAGAATCTGAGATAGACTTTAGGTTCTTGATAAGAAGGAAGTTAGAATCAAAGATAGACTTTTTTTATTTTATTTTTTATTTCACTTTCATTTAACCAGGTAGGCAAGTTGAGAACAAGTTCTCATTTACAACTGCGACCTGGCCAAGGTAAAGCAAAGCAGTTCGACAAATACAACAACACAGAGTTACACATTGGAATAAACAAACACACAGTCAATAATACAGTAGAAAGAAAAATATTCTATATACAATGTGTGAAAATGAGGTAAGATAAGGAACGTAAGGCAATAAATAGGCCATGGTGGCGAAATAATTACAGTATAGCAATTTAACTGGAACACTGGAATGGTAAATGTGCAGTAGATGAATGTGCAAAGTAACAATACTGGGGTGCAAAGGAGCAAGATAAATAAATGAATACGGTAGGGGAAGAGGTAGTTGGTTGGGCTATTAACAGATGGGCTATGTACAGGTGCAGTGATCTGTGAGCTGCTCTGACAGCTGGTGCTTAAAGCTAGTGAGGGAGATAAGTGTCTCCAGTTTCAGTGATTTATGTAGTTCGTTCCAGTCATTGGCAGCAGAGAACTGGAAGGAAAGCAGAGATATACCTGTAGTGAGATATACCTGCTGTAGCGCGTGCTACGGGTGGGTGCTGCTATGGTTACCAGCGAGCTGAGATAAGGCGGGGCTTTACCTAGCAGGGACTTGTAGATGACCTGGAGCCAGTGGGTTTGGCAACAGATATGTAGCGAGGGCCAGCCGACTAGAGCATACAGGTCGCAGTGGTGGGTGGTATAAGGGGCTTTGGTGACAAAGCGGATGGCACTGTGATAGACTGCATCGTTTGCTGAGTAGAGTATTGGAAGCTGTTTTGTAGATGACATCGCCGGAAGTCGAGGATCGGTAGGATAGTCAGTTTTACTAGTGCAAGTTTGGCAGCATGAGTAAACGAGGCTGTGTTGCGAAATTGAAAGCCGATTCTAGATTTAATTTTGGATTGGAGATGTTTAATGTGTGTCTGGAAGGAGAGTTTACAGTCTAGCCAGACACCTAGGTATTTGTAGTTGTTCACATATTCTAGGTCAGAGCCGTCCAGGGTAGTGATGCTAGTCGGGCGGGCGGGTGCGGGCAGCGAACGGTTGAAAAGCATTTTTTTTTTTTTTACTTGTCTGGAGGTTAGTTAACACAGTGTCCAAATAAGGGCCAGAAGTATACAGAATGGTGTCGTCTGCATAGAGGTGGATCAGAGAATCACGGGCCTCTTGATAAGAGGGAAGTTATAGTCAGAGATAGACTTTAGCTTCTCTCGATAAGAGGGAAGTTAGAATCTATCTTTATTATAAAGATAATTTAGCTCCTTCTAGTATAGTAAAAGGAAGTTAGCATTTAGATGGTGTTCTAGCCAGAGGGAGCTGATATCAATGAAGTCATGAGGAGGAGATAGAGAGGAGAAGGGCCCGCTGTTCCCAGCCCAGATGATACCCCTGGGGATGGCTGGGGGCACTCCTCACCCTCCAGCCCCCTAACCAGCCTGGAGCACCCAGAATCTCTCCATCCTGTCAGCTGGAACCTACCAATGGTGATGATGCTGTTTGTGGAACTTGGCTCATGGAAACCTGTCAGTCTTTAAAAATGTTGGAGTGGCTTCCACTAAAGAACACCCTCAGTGTTCTGTTAGACAAGTAACTCTTTATCCACATTGTAGCAGGGGGTGTAAATCCATAACACCTATACGTTTTTTCCAGCAGCAGACTATGATCGATAATGTCAAAAGCTGCGCTGAAGTCTAACAATACAGCCCCCACAATCATGTTTGTTTCTAGTAGGCTTAGATTAAAGATATGGTAAATAGGAGTGGCAATATCATCTGCTATTATCCTCAGTCATTTTCCACCCAAGTTGTCAGACCCCGGTGGCTTGTCATTGTTGATAGACAACAATAATTGTTTAACCTCTTCCACACTGACTTTATAGAATTCAAAATTACAATGTTTGCCTTCATAATTTGGTCAATTAAACTAGGATGTGTAGTGTCAACGTTTGTTGCTGGCATGTCATGCCTAAATTTTCTAATCTTGCCAATGAAAAAATCATTAAAGTAGTGGGCAATATCAGTGAATTTGTGATGAATGAGACATCTGGTTCAATGAATGATGGAGCTGAGTTTGCCTTTTTGCCCCCGAATTTCATTTAAGGGGCTCCAAAGCTTTTTGCTATCCTTCTTTATATAATTTATTTTTGTTTCGTTGTTTCATAGTATAGAATACACTCATCTTCATCATCTTCATCTCCATCCTCCTCTTCATCATGTTTATTAGTTATTAACCCGAACACTGTAGAAGTGATGGTTTCCTCTTATTCTGGAGGATAAAATGAGTCCTGTACTGGCTGAACATCTCTCCCTCCCATCCTTCCAGGGTGTGTGTGTGTTAGTGTTAGTGAGAGGACATGGAGAAGAGGGGGCCACGAGGGGGCCAAGAGGAGGACCTACAGCAGTACCAATTATCTTCTGCACAGACCTGGGCCCTGACAGAATTTCATGTAACTTCACATGTAACTTCCACATGTAACTTCCACAAAGCTGTGTAACTTACACAAAGCTGTACCGCTCCATCAACCTTTTGCTCTGATATGCACTGTCAACTGGGGGACCTTATATAGACAGGTATGTGCCTTTCCAAATCATTTCCAAACAATTGAATTTACCACAGGTGGACTCCAATCAAGTTGTAGAAACATCTCAAGGGTGATTAATGGAAACAGGATGCACCTGAGGTCAAGTTCGAGTCTCATAGCAAAGGGTCTGAATAGTTATGTAAATAAGGTATTTCTGTGTTTTATTTTTAAGACATTTGCAAACATTTCTCTAAACCTGTTAAACCTGTTTTCGCTTTGTCATTATGGTGTATAGTGTGTAGATTTAATCCATTTTAGAATAAGGCTGTAACGTAACAAAAT
The DNA here is from genome assembly GCA_030435695.1 of Brachymystax lenok tsinlingensis. Classification (NCBI taxonomy): domain Eukaryota; kingdom Metazoa; phylum Chordata; class Actinopteri; order Salmoniformes; family Salmonidae; genus Brachymystax; species Brachymystax lenok. The sequence goes on along the minus strand of CM059795.1, from coordinate 1,962,649 downwards.
GTGGAAAAAGTCAAGGGGTCTGAATACTTTCCGAAGCCACTGTATTTCCCTCAGATTAGACAGATCCACAAAGAGTTTGAAAAGAAATCCGATCTTGATAAACTCCCATATCTACTGGGTGAAATACCACAGTGTGCCATCACAGCAGCAAGATGTGTGACCTGTTGCCACATGAAAAGGACAACCAGTGAAGAACAACCACCATTGTAAATATAACCTATTTTTATCTGTTTATTTATTTTCACATTGTTACAACACTGTACATAGCAAATATAACATTAGAAATATCTAATAGTCTTTTACAACTTTTGTGAGTGTAATCTGTACTGCTAACTTCTGATTGTTTGCCTTTGCCATTTTCCTTTTGTTAATTGTCTATTCCACTTGCTTTTGGTAAATGTAAACATATTTTTCCCATGCCAATAAAGCCCTTTTACTTGAATTGAGAGAGAGAGAGAGAGAGAGAGAGAGAGAGAGAGAGAGAGAGAGAGAGAGAGAGAGAGAGAGAGAGAGAGAGAGAGAGAGAGAGAGAGAGAGAGAGAGACTATCATTACATCACTCTTTCCACAGGAAATCAGGGGGAAACAGACAGTGTCTCCAACCCTCAAAATCCTGCTTTTCCACCCAGAACACATCCGTACTCTGAAACATTATCTGCCTCCCAAAATGGAACCCTATTCCCTAGATAGTGCACTACTTTAGACCAGGGCCCTATGGCACCCTATTCCCTATATAGTGCACTACTTTAGACCAGAGCCCTATGGCACCCTATTCACAACTTAGTCAACTTAGTGTATGTAAACGTCTGACCCACTGGAATTGTAAGTGAAATAGTGTGTCTTTAAAAGCACTAGAGAGTGTAACCTCCTTACTCTGCAAGATATCACCTTGTGAGGATCCTGTTTAACCTTTAGTTAAAGGGATACTTCAACATGCACACCTGGATACAATTGTTATGTCTCTGCGTGCAATTTGAAGGAAGTCGCTAACTAGCGTTAGCGCGATTGCTAACTAGTTTTCGCACAATGACTGGATGTCTATGGTAACTGCTAGCGTGCTAGTAGATGCCATAGACTTCCAGTAGTTGAGCTAACACTAGTTAGCATTAGTTAGCGATAACAACGTCTAACTTCCTTCATTCTAGATGCATAACAATGGAGTTCACCTCAACTCCGGGGAAGTAGATAAAGTCCCGAAGTGTCCCTTTAATCAGGAATACCTCTTTTCACAAGAGAGGCCTGACCGTGATCAGCAGGTCTTAACATAATAATATTAATATAGTTTGCTTTTTTTGTTATACAGTACACAATTGACACACATAATAAGAAGACAAATCCAATTTTTCGTAATCAAATCTCATTCAATACACACAACAGGTGTAGACTAACAAACTAACAGCGAAATGAGAAAAATGGTGGAAAATAATACCTCTGCTCAGCGGCCCTACCAGTACTGAGTCCATGTGCAGGGCTACGAGGTAATTGAGGTAGATATGTACGTATAGCTAGGGATGCAGTGACTAGGCAACAGGATAGATAATGGACAGTAGCAGCAGTGTATGTGATGAGTCAAAACAGTTAGTGCAGAAAGGATCACTGCAGATAGTCCGGGTAGCTAATTGGTTCAACTATTTATCAGTCTTATGGCTTGCGGGTAGAAGCTTGTCCAGAGTTCTGTTGGTTCCAGACTTGGTGCGTCGATAGCTCTTGCTGTGCGTCAGCAGAGAGAACAGCCTATGACACTACCTGGTATAGAGGTCCTGGATGGCAGGGAGTTCGGCCACAGTAACACACTACCCTCTATAGCGTCATGCGGTCGGATGCCAAGCAGTTGCCATACCAAGAGGTGATGCAGCCACTTGAAGCTCTGGAAATGCGGATGGGTGTGTCCTCGGCCGTTCGTTTTCTGTAGTCCATGATCAGCACCTTTTTCTTGTTGAAGTTGATGGAGAGGTTGTTGTCCTGGAAACACACTGCCAGGCCACTGACCTCGCAGTCTAAACGTCCACGGTGATCAGGCCTACCACCATTGTGTCATCAGCTTATTTAAAGGGTAGGAAGCATAAACGTAACCACATGTAACGTATGGATTGGCATTAGTATACGCATCAAAAGTCACAACGCAAAGTTACACCTCACTTTTTAATAAAAAAATGTATTACATAAAACTGATCAGAATGCCGGGGTGTGATGTAATATGGAGGAGCCGGCAAGCCAGCCTATTCCCTATAATGCAAACTCCAACCAAAAACAACTTCAAATCAAACCGAATAATTTGCACTGATGACTACGGGTTTCAATAACATTTTCAGCCAACCTACTATTAACTTAATTTTTTTCAAAGCTAGCAATCAGGCCTACTACTGTTGTGTCGTTGTTGGTCATCAGGCCTACTACTGTTGTGTCGTTGTTGGTCATCAGGCCTACTACTGTTGTGTCGTTGTTGGTCATCAGGCCTACTACTGTTGTGTCGTTGTTGGTCATCAGGCCTACTACTGTTGTGTCGTTGTTGGTCATCAGGCCTACTACTGTTGTGTCGTTGTTGGCAATCAGGCCTACTACTGTTGTGTCGTTGTTGGTCATCAGGCCTACTACTGTTGCGTCATTGTTGGTCATCAGGCCTACTACTGTTGCGTCATTGTTGGTCATCAGGCCTACTACTGTTGTGTCGTTGTTGGCAATCAGGCCTACTACTGTTGCGTCATTGTTGGTCATCAGGCCTACTACTGTTGTGTCATTGTTGGCAATCAGGCCTACTACTGTTGTGTCATTGTTGGCCATCAGGCCTACTACTGTTGTGTCATTGTTGGTCATCAGGCCTACTACTGTTGCGTCGTCTGCAAACTTGATGATTGATTTTGATTTGATTTATTAGGATCCCCGTTAGCCGACTGTAATGGAGACAGCTATTCTTACTGGGGTCCGACATATAACGAAAAATACATTACAGACAAAATACTTTACAATTTACATACATTTAAAAACACTAACAGGGGAGGCAAACATCTGCCACGCTGATCCTCAACACTGCGTGCCCCTCCTGTACTCCCTGTTTACCCACAACTGTGTGGCCAAGCATGACTCCAACATCATCATTAAGTTTTCTGACGATACAACAGCGGTAGGTGACGATGAGACAGCCTATAGGGAGGAGGTCAGAGACCTGGCAGTGTGGTGCCAGGACAACAACCTCTCCCTCAATGTGAGAAAGACAAAGGAGCTGATCGTGGACTGGAGGAAAACGAGGGCCGAACATCACCGCCTTGTATGGCAACTTCTCGGCATCTGACCATAAGGCGTTACAGAGGGTAGTGAGTACGACTCAGTACATCACTGGGACCAAGCTTCCTGACATCCAGGACCTAAATACTAGGCAGTGTCAGAGGAAAGCCCCAAAAATGTGTCAAAGACAGCCCAGTCTTTGAAAACCACCCAAGTCATAGACTGTTCTCTCGGCTACCGCATGGAAAGCGATACCGAGCGCCAGGACCAAAAATCTCCTGAACAGCTTCTACCCCCAAGCCATGAGACTGCTGAACAATTAATCAAATGGCCACCAGGACTACTTACACCCCCGCCTCTTTGTTTGTACACTGCTGCCCCTCGCTGTTTATTATCTATCGTAGTCACTTTACAAAATTACATCGACTAACCTGTAGGCGCATCCAATGCAAAAAACAGTTCTCTCTAATATCTCTAATTAAACTGACAGATTTGGATGAGCAACGGTGCATCAATAGACTCCAGGTTTTTTTTTAAATAACAGAGTTTGATGGGGATTATTATTATTAATAATAATATTATATTAATAATATATTAATATTATAACAATGATTATATCATTCGTTACGTTAATTAGATTGACACAGGTGCATCAATAGATTAGTCAGCATCCTTGTTGTGCCGTACACATAGACTGAAATGAATGATGATCCTCACGCTTGTAAACGAGGAGGAGACGCTATACTGACAAGGTGATACTGTCAACTACCATATGAATAACCCTAACCCTAACCCTAAACTACCTTATGAATAACCATAACCCTAACCCTAAACTACCTTATGAATAACCATAACCCTATCCCTAAACTACCTTATGAATAACCATAACCCTAACCCTAAACTACCTTATGAATAACCCTAACCCTAACCCTAAACTACCTTATGAATAACCATAACCCTAACCCTAAACTACCATATGAACAACCATAACCCTAACCCTAAACTACCTTATGAATAACCATAACCCTAACCCTAACCCTAAACTACCTTATGAATAACCATAACCCTAACCCTAAACTACCATATGAACAACCATAACCCTAACCCTAAACTACCTTATGAATAACCATAACCCTAACCCTAACCTACCATATGAATAACCATAACCCTAAACCTAACCCTAAACTACCTTATGAATAACCATAACCCTAACCCTAAACTACCTTATGAATAACCATAACCCTAACCCTAACCCTAAACTACCTTATGAATAACCATAACCCTAACCCTAAACTACCTTATGAATAACCATAACCCTATCCCTAAACTACCTTATGAATAACCATAACCCTAACCCTAAACTACCTTATGAATAACCCTAACCCTAACCCTAACCCTAAACTACCTTATGAATAACCATAACCCTAACCCTAAACTACCATATGAACAACCATAACCTAACCTAAACTACCTTATGAATAACCATAACCCTAACCCTAACCCTAAACTACCTTATGGATAACCATAACCCTAACCCTAAACTACCATATGAACAACCATAACCCTAACCCTAAACTACCTTATGAATAACCATAACCCTAACCCTAACCCTAAACTACCATATGAACAACTTTTAGATTAATGTATATAGATTAATGTATTTAGATTAATTCATTTAGATTAATATATTTAGATTCATGTATTTAGATTCATGTATTTAGATTCATGTATTTAGATTAATGCATTTAGATGAATATATTTAGATTAATGCATTTAGATTAATGTATATAGATTAATGTATTTAGATTAATGTATTTAGATTCATATATTTAGATTCATATATTTAGATTAATGTATTTAGATTAATGCATTTAGATTAATGTATTTAGATTAATGTATTTAGATTAATGTATTTAGACTAATGAATTTAGATTAATGTATTTAGATTAATATATTTAGATTAATACATTTAGATTAATATATTTAGATTAATGCATTTAGATTAATGTATTTAGATTAATGTATTTAGATTAATGTATTTAGATTAAAGACACAACACTGAGTTTTATTTGAATGTATTTAGATTAATGTATTTAGATTAATATATTTAGATTAATGTATTTAGATTAATGTATTTAGATTAATGTATTTAGATTAATATATATAGATTAATATATTTAAAAAATGTATTTAGATTAATATATTTAGATTAATGTATTTAGATTAATGTATTTAGATTAATATATTTTGATTAAAATATTGCTCTGGCATGAAACAATAAAGATTCTGGAAAATAAAAGTATTATTTGAGCGGTCGGAAACACAGAGATTGGTTTAACTCCGTGCTGTGTCTTTCTAGGTAGAGAGCGGTGGCCTTTGTCTGCAGTGCGGAGTCAACATGTTCGACCAAAACCATATGAGACCATATTGACAGCTTCCTAACTGTTAGTATAAGCATGATACATATAGAGTAGCTGTAGTGAGAGTTGGTTTTTATTGGGGGTTCTTACAGGGGTCATGTCATGCCACACAGAGGAGGCTGGTGTCAGTAGTGTTCTCTTGTTAAACGTGTCTTCATCTCAAATACCACCCTATTCGCTATATAGTGCACTACATTTGACCGGAGCTCTGCAGGTCCTGATCCAAGCTCCATGGGTCCTAATCAAAAAGTAGTGCACTATACAGGGAATAGGGTAGGGTGTACACCATGAGATTTAACTTCCTTAATGTTATAAAATACATTTGACCAAGACAAATATGATTATTTATGTTCTGAATCGTTCAGGGACGTAGCAGTGTAGGTTTCTCATTTCGAGGCACGTAGCAGTGTAGGTTTCTCATTTCGAGGGACGTAGCAGTGTAGGTTTCTCATTTCGAGGGACGTAGCAGTGTAGGTTTCTCATTTCGAGGGAAATAGCAGTGTAGGTTTCTCATTTCGAGGGACGTAGCAGTGTAGGTCACTCATTTTGAGGTACGTAGCAGTGTAGGTATCTTATTTCGAGGGACGTAGCAGTGTAGGTCTCTCATTTCGAGGCACGTAGCAGTGTAGGTTTCTCATTTTGAGGGACGTAGCAGTGTAGGTTTCTCATTTTGAGGGACGTAGCAGTGTAGGTTTCTCAATAACTTTTGAGGATTTTGTGCTCATTAGCATGAAGCGAGCTGATTTAAAAGGCTTTGGGAAAAAAGATAGGTGTCAGCTATAAGAGATGTGCTTGTTTTTTTGAGAAATTTTAGAAAAATAACAAAAATCCCAAAATAATATGAAAATACTACTGGTCATGATTTGAAATGGATATCTAACCTCTATATTGTTTTATGTTCTGCGGACTGGAGAAGAAAGATGAGTTCAAAGTGAAAGTGACCCTGTCAGAGTTGCAAAGAGAATAAATAAAAAGAAAAGATTAAGATGGGCAAAGTAACACAGACAGAGGAACTCTGCCTGGAAGGCCAGCATCCCGGAGTCGCCAGTTGAGACTGGTGTTTTGAGGGTACTATTTAACTGTTTGTTATTTTGAAAAGTATAATTTCTGCTTCTTACGATACAGATGAATGTCAACGTGGAGGTATATCCCTGGCAATAGACTGGCGTTTGTGCAATCAGCATACATTTCCAGAATTTCCTTGAATGTTGAGGTGAAATGTTGCAGTGATCTAGCCTTCAATCTGACTCTGTTGAGCAACACAAGGGCTGCTTTAACAAACATGGCTGGGCCCACTTCCTTCTCTCCTTCCCCCACACACTCTATCCCTCCCTATCGCTCTATCTCCCTCGGTCTTCTCCCTCCGTCTCTGTCTCTCTCTCTGCTGTATGAACTAAAGAGAGTGTGCCCAAGCCAAAAGGTCCTGCAGTTGCTCACAACTTCAAAGCTGAAACTTGAGTCCCTCTGCAACTTCACAATAAATCAAATAAACCAGGCAGGACAGAGCTGGGAGGCTGGAGCAGGAGCAGGGGAAAACCATGAGACAACAGAGAGAGCAGCTTGAACACAGAGGTTGGGGTTGGGGGAATTACCATATGGGGAGCAGCATGACCACTTAGTGGAATAAAACCAAAAGTAATAATATACAGATTAACAACTGCAACAGTGATGAATATCATTGGGGGTGGAATAGAAGCAGCAGGAGAAAGAATGTCCATAGTGGGAATAGCAGAGTTTTTGCCATGATGCTGCGTGCATCTGAGTGATTGAAGTGGGGAGAACAGGGCTTTGGTGGCTGGGGGTCTTTACTGTAGTATTCACTGTAGTGTTTTTGCGGATATAGTAACCTAGGAAAAAAAATACCATATGAACTAAGCTCTGAGAGGTGGCCAGTGCTCTTCTGGCTGTGCCCAGGGGAGATTATAAGAGTACATTAAGGCCAGATCTTCCTTCAAGATGTTTAAAAATTCATAGATGACCAGCAGGGTCAAATAATAATCACAGTGGTTGTCGAGGGTGCAATAGGTCAGCACCTCAGGAGTAAATGTCAGTTGGCTTTTCATAGCCAAGCACTCAGAGGTTCGAGATAGCAGGTGCGGTTAACTTCTTAGGGAGCGGCAGCTGAGGTGTCGGTTTTGGAGAGTCTGGCGTGCCCAAAGTAAAAGGCCTGCCACTCAGGCCCAGAAACTAGGATATGCACACCATTAGTACTATTGGATAGGAGACACTCTGAAGTTTCTAAAAGTGTTGAAATATTGTCTGTGAGTATAACAGAACTGATATAGCAGGCGAAAACCCGAGGAATTTCTGTCCTGGAAAAAGTGTTTTTGACATATTGCCTCTAGCGCCCCACTGCTCCCTAAGTAGTTTTAAGAGGGATGGAGAGAGAGAGAGAGAGAGCAAACAAAAAATGATACATACCTCGGCCTAAACATCAGCGCCACAGGTAACCTACATAAAGCTGTGAACGCTCTGAGAGACATGGCAAGAACGGCCTTCTATGCCATCAAAAGGAACATAAAATTTGACATAGCAATTAGGATCTGGCTAAAATACTTGAATCAGTTATAGAACCCATTGCTCTTTATGGTTGTGAGGTCTGAGGTCCACTCACCAACCAAGAATTCACAAAATGGGACAAACACCAAGTCGAGACTCTGCATGCAGAAATTTGCTAAAATATCCTCAGTGTACAACGTAAAATGTCAAATAATGCATGCAGAGCAGAATTAGGCCGATGCCCGCTAATGATCAAAATCAAAAATGAGCCGTTAAATTCTACAACCACCTAAATGGAAGAGATTCCCAAACCTTCCATAACAAAATCACCTACAGAGAGATGAACTTGGAGAAGAGTCCCCCTAAGCAAGCTGGTCCTGGGTCTCTGTTCACAAACACAAACAGACCCCACAGAGGCCCAGGACAGCAACACAATTAGACCCAACCAAATCGTGAGAAAACAAAAAAGATAATTACTTAACACATTGGAAAGAAAAGACATAAAAACATAGCAAACTAGAATGCTATTTGGCCCTAAACAGAGAGTACACAGTGGCAGAATACCTGACCACTGTGACTGACCAAAACTTAAGGAAAACTTTGACTATGTACAGCCTCAGTGAGCATTGCCTTGCTATTGAGAAAGGCCGCTGTAGGCAGACCTGGCTCTCAAGAGAAGACAGGCTATGTGCACACTGCCCACAAAATAAGGTGGACACTGAGCTGCACTTCATAACCTCCTGCCAAATGTATGACCATATTAGAGACACATACTTCCCTCAGATTACACAGACCCACAAAGAATCTGAAAACAAATCCAATTTCATATCTATTGGGTGAAATACCACAGTGTGCCATCACAGCAGCAATATTTGTGACCTGTTGGCACAAGAAAATGGAAACCAGTGAAGAACAAACACCATTGTAAACACAACCCATATGTATTTGTTTTCCCTATTTTCCCTTTTGTAGTTGAAGATTTGGCATGGGTCCTCAGATCCTCAAAAGGTTCTAAGGCTGCACCATTGAGAGCATCCTGACTGGTTGCATCACTGCCTGGTACGGCAATTGCTTGGCCTCCGACCGCAAGGCACTACAGAGCGTAGTGCGTATGGCCCAGTACATCACTGGGGCCCAGCTTCCTGCCATCCAGGACCTCTACACCAGGCGGTGTCAGAGGAAGGCCCTAAAAAGACCCCAGCCACCCCAGTCATAGACTGTTCTCTCTACTACTGCATGGCAAGCGGTACCGGAGTGCCAAGTCTAGGACAAAATGGCTTCTCAACAGTTTTTACCCCCAAGCCATACAACTCCTGAACAGGTAATCAAATGGCTATCCAGACTTTTTGCATTGTCATGTTGAAGTTGTGTCATGTTGGAGTTGTTTCATGAAAGAGTTGTATTATGTTGGAGTTGTATCATGATAGAGTAATATCATGATAGAGTTAAGAGAGAAGAAGAGAAGAGAGAGCTAAGAGAGAGCTAGGAGAGAGCTAGGAGAGGGCTAGGAGAGAGCTAAGAGAGAGCTAAAAGACAGCTAAGAGAGAGCTAAGAGACAGCTAGGAGAGAGCTAGGAGAGAGCTAGGAGAGAGCTAGGAAAGAGCTAGGAGAGCGCTAAGAGAGAGTTAAGAGAGAGAGAGATTCAGAAAGATGGAGAGAGAGAGCTAAGAGAGAGCTAAGAGAGCACTAAGAGAGCACTAAGAGAGAGCTAAGAGAGAGAGAGATTCAGAGAGACAGAGCTCTAAGAGGGAGCCAAGAGAGAGCTAGGAGAGCACTAAGCACTAAGAGAGCACTAAGAGAGAGAGAGAGATTCAGAGAGACAGAGAGAGAGAGAGAGCTAAGAGAGAGCTAAGAGAGCTAGGAGAGCACTAAGAGAGAGCTAAGATAGAGAGACAGAGAGAGCTAAGAGAGCACTAAGAGAGCACTAAGAGAGAGCTAAGAGAGAGACAGAGATTCAGAGAGACAGAAAGAGAGCTAGGAGAGCACTAAGAGAGCACTAAGAGAGCACTAAGAGAGAGCTAGGAGAGCACTAAGAGAGCAATAAGAGAGCAATAAGAGAGAGCTAAGAGTGTTAAGAGAGATTCAGAGAGACAGAGAGAGAGCGCTAAGAGAGCGCTAAGAGAGCGCTAAGAGAGATTCAGAGAGACGGAGAGAGAGAGCTAAGAGAGCTAAGAGAGCACTAAGAGAGAGCTAAGAGAGAGCTAAGATAGAGAGAGATTCAGAGAGACAGAGATAGAGAGCTAAGAGAGAGCTAAGATAGAGAGAGAGATTCAGAGAGACAGAGAGAGCTAGGAGAGCACCAAGAGAGCACTAAGAGAGAGCTAAGAGAGAGACAGATTCAGAGAGACAGAAAGAGAGCTAGGAGAGCACTAAGAGAGCACTAAGAGAGAGCTAGGAGAGCACTAAGAAAGCACTAAGAGAGCAATAAGAGAGCAATAATAGTGTTAAGAGAGATTCAGAGAGACAGAGAGAGAGCGCTAAGAGAGCTCTAAGAGAGCTCTAAGAGAGCTAAGAGAGCTAAGAGAGCGCTAAGAGAGCGCTAAGAGAGCGCTAAGAGAGAGCTAAGAGAGCGCTAAGAGAGCGCTAAGAGAGCGCTAAGAGAGCGCTAAGAGAGAGAGAGATTCAGAGAGACGGAGAGAGAGAGAGCTAAGAGAGCACAAAGAGAGCGCTAAGAGAGCGCTAAGAGAGAGCTAAGAGAGAGCTAAGAGAGCACTTAGAGAGAGCTAAGAGAGAGCTAAGAGAGAAATAAGAGAGAGCTAAGAGAGAGAGAGATTCAGAGAGACGGAGAGAGAGAGCTAAGAGAGAGATAAGAGAGCACTAAGAGAGCACTAAGAGAGCGCTAAGAGAGAGCTAAGAGAGCACTTAGAGAGAGCTAAGAGAGAGCTAAGAGAGCACTAAGAGAGAGCTAAGAGAGAGAGAGATTCAGAGAGACGGAGAGAGAGAGCTAAGAGAGAGATAAGAGAGCACTAAGAGAGCACTAAGAGAGAGCTAAGAGAGAGAGAAATTCAGAGAGACGGAGAGAGAGAGCTAAGAGAGAGATAAGAGAGCACTAAGAGAGCACTAAGAGAGCGCTAAGAGAGAGCTAAGAGAGAGCTTAGAGAGAGCTAAGAGAGCACTTAGAGAGAGCTACGAGAGTCAGAGCCGCCTGACGGCAGTTCATCAGCAACTCTCCTACCCCGACGCACTCACGCAAGTCCAGTCCAATTATTCCCCAGAATTTTTTATATAACTCCACTGGGAGTCCATCGACCTCCAGTGCACGGCCGGGGGACATCTGGGTTACGGCCTCTCTCAGTTCATGGGACAACAGGGGAATGTCCATGTCATCCCTCTGTGCCAAAGAGAGCTTAGGGAGTTCTGCAAACAAAACCTGAAAACACATAGGATCACACAGTTCTGCCCTACTCAACTCAGTATAAAACTCCACAGTCCGCTCTCGCATCTCCCACAGAGGTCACCTGACAGCCACAGACCTTGGCTTCACCGCTCTGTCTTTCCAAACAAAAGAAGAAGGGACTGGGAGCTCTTACAAGTGCTCCCTTTGTTTTAACTTGGAGAAAACTACCCAGGTTGCCCCACAAGCTCTTCCTTCACTTCGCTGATACTATGCTCGAGTTCCCCCAATACTCTCCTAGCCTCTGAGGATGAGAGAGCTGTATACTGTTGACAGAAATTCAGAATTTGGACTTTTCCAACGTCCCACAATTGACTCAGAGACTCAAACTCCTCTGTTTGCGGCCCCCACCTTTCTCAAGAAGTCTGGAAACCTGAGCAAAAAGAGGCATCTTGTAAGAGCTTTACATTTAACTTCCAATAGGATGTTTGCCGAGGCCCTGGTGAAATAGACAGCCGGGCCATGGTTATGTGGTGATCTGAAAACCCCACCGGGAGAATGGTGGTGCCCAACAGCCTATTGCTCTGATTCCTGGACATTTCTCATAGCGTGTTGAACTGATCACTGTGTACTTTGACCCCTCTGCCTGACTGGCTGTCAGCTCTAGACCCATTGAGGAGGAGTGTTAAAAGAAAACCTCCTTATTGTACACCTCCTCATCTCCATCTCCCTTTCTCTATAGTCAGCCCACCCCCACACCAGGCAAAGTTTCCTTGGTGCCTTTGACAAAACACAACACTCACCTCCCACCTCGTTTCTTCTCACCCCCCTTTTCCTCATTAGCTTGACACCCTCCTAAACACCCCCTAGTCGCTTACCCTTCCCCATTATACACTCCTCATCAACTAGTACATCTATAACATGACTAAACCCAGCCTCATAAACACCACCATCTATAACATGAAAAGACCCAGCCTCATCTACAAAACCAACTATAATATGACTAAACCCAGCCTCATAAACACCACCATCTATAACATGAAAAGACCCAGCCTCATCTACACCACCATCTATAACATGACTAGACCCAGCCTCATAAACACCACCATCTATAACCTGACTAGACCCAGCCTCATCTACACCACCATCTATAACATGACTAGACCCAGCCTCAAAAAGACCACTATCTATAACATGACTAGACCCAGCCTCATAAACACCATCATCTATAAACTGACTAGACCCAGCCTCATCTACACCACCATCTATAACATGACTAGACCCAGCCTCATCTACACCACCATCTATAGCATGACTAGACCCAGCCTCATCTACACCACCATCTATAACATGACTAGACCCAGCCTCATCTACACCACAATCTATAACCTGACCAGACCCAGCCTCATCTACACCACCATCTATAACCTGACTAGACCCAGCCTCATCTACACCACCATCTATAGCATGACTAGACCCAGCCTCATCTACACCACCATCTATAACATGACTAGACCCAGCCTCATCTACACCACAATCTATAACCTGACCAGACCCAGCCTCATCTACACCACCATCTATAACCTGACTAGACCCAGCCTCATCTACACCACCATCTATAGCATGACTAGACCCAGCCTCATCTACACCACCATCTATAACATGACTAGACCCAGCCTCATCTACACCCCCATCTATAACCTGACTAGACCCAGCCTCATCTACACCACCATCTATAACATGACTAGACCCAGCCTCATCTACACCACCATCTATAACATGACTAGACCCAGCCTCATCTACACCACCATCTATAACCTGACTAGACCCAGCCTCATCTACACCACCATCTATAACATGACTAGACCCAGCCTCATCTACACCACCATCTACAACATGACTAGACCCAGCCTCATCTACACCACCATCTATAGCATGACTAGACCCAGCCTCATCTACACCACCATCTATAACATGACTAGACCCAGCCTCATCTACACCACCATCTATAACATGACTAGACCCAGCCTCATCTACACCACCATCTATAACCTGACTAGACCCAGCCTCATCTACACCACCATCTATAGCATGACTTGACCCAGCCTCATCTACACCACCATCTATAACCTGACTAGACCCAGCCTCATCTACACCACCATCTATAACATGACTAGACCCAGCCTCATCTACACCACCATCTATAACATGACTAAACACAGCCTCATCTACACATCCATCCATAGCCTGACTAGACCCAGCCTCATCTACACCACCATCTAAAACATGACTAGACCCAGCCTCATCTACACCACCATCAAAATCAAGACTAAACCCAGCCTCATCTACACATCCATCCATAGCCTGACTAGACCCAGCCTCATCTACACCACCATCTAAAACATGACTAGACCCAGCCTCATCTACACCACCATCAAAATCAAGACTAGACCCATCCTCATCTACACTACCATCTATAACCTGACTAGACCCAGCCTCATCTACACCACCATCTATAACCTGACTAAACCCAGCCTCACCTACACCACCATCCATAACCTGACTAGACCCAGCCTCATCTACACCACCATCTATAACCTGACTAGACCCAGCCTCATATACAACACCATCTATAACATGACTAGACCCAGCCACATCTACTCCACCATCTATAACATGACTAGACCCAGCCACATCTACTCCACCATCTATAACATGACTAGACCCAGCCACATCTACTCCACCATCTATAACATGACTAGACCCAGCCTCATCTACATCACCATCTATAGCATGACTTGACCCAGCCTCATCTATACCACCATCTATAACATGACTAGACCCAGCCTCATCTACATCACCATCTATAACATGACTTGACCCAGCCTCATCTATACCACCATCTATAGCATGACTTGACCCAGCCTCATCTACACCACCATCTATAGCATGACTAGACCCAGCCTCATCTACACAACCATCTATAACCTGACTAGACCCAGCCTCATCTACACCACCATCTATAACATGACTAGACCCAGCCTCATCTAAATCACCATATATAGCATGACTAGACCCAGCCTCATCTACACCACCATCTATAGCCTGACTAGACCCAGCCTCATCTACACCACCATCTATAACATGACTAGACCCAGCCTCATCTACACCACCATCCATAACCTGACTAGACCCAGCCTCATCTACACCACCATCTATAACATGACTAGACCCAGCCTCATCTACACCACCATCTATAGCCTGACTAGACCCAGCCTCATCTACACCACCATCCATAACCTGACTAGACCCAGCCTCATCTACACCACCATCTATAGCATGACCAGACCCAGCCTCATCTACACCACCATCTATAGCCTGACTAAACCCAGCCTCATCTACACCACCATCTATAGCCTGACTAGACCCAGCCTCATCTACACCACCATCTATAGCCTGACTAGACCCAGCCTCATCTACACCACCATCTATAACCTGACTAGACCCATTCTCTTCTACAATAACGTCTATAACATGACTTGACCCAGCTTCATCTACAGCTCCATCTATAGCATCACTAGACCCCTCCTCATCTACACTACCATCTATAGCATGACTAGACCCAGCCTCATCTACACCACCATCTATAGCATGACCAAACCCAGCCTCATCTACACCACCATCTAAAACATGACTAGACCCAGCCTCATCTACACCACCATCTATAGCATGACCAAACCCAGCCTCATCTACACCACCATCTATAGCCTGACTAGACCCAGCCTCATCTACACCACCATCTATAGCATGACTAGACCCAGCCTCATCTACACCACCATCTATAGCCTGACTAGACCCAGCCTCATCTACACCACCATCTATAGCATGACTAGACCCAGCCTCATCTACACCACCATCTATAACATGACTAGACCCAGCCTAATCTACACCACCATCTACAACATGAATAGACCCAGTCTCATCTACACCACCATCTACAACATGAATAGACCCAGCCTCAATGACAGCGTCTCCTCCGCGCTAGGCCGTAATGACAGCTTCTCCTCCGCGCTAGGCCGTAACGACAGCGTCTCCTCCGGGCTAGGCTGTAACGACAGCGTCTCTCCGCGCACCACACTGTTCAAACCCCAGGAAATGTAAAACTCTCATTTGAGAAAAAAAACAGTGGGTACTGCTAAATTAACCCTCCACCATAGAAACGAAAAAGTAAGGAGGAACCCTTCACACGGCTTCTCAACTACAAAACACTCCCAGCATGCACTCAGAGAGAGAGAGGCAGAAATAGAGAGTTATAGAGAGATGCCCACACCCCATTTAGGCCCCCTCAGATCAGACCTATGCCCCTCCTGCCCACCCCATGTACCCCACCTCCGCAAAGAAGGCCTCAACATGAAAGTCACACATACGCCCAGGCCGTGAGCAGGCAAACAGCCTCAACCCCCACTCTAGCCCAAGCAAATGGCATGTACCAGATGCTCAGCAGACTCTGCTCACACTAACTGGTCTGTAAACACTAAACAAACAACAACACAAAGAGTTATCTTTCCAAAACGGAGATATATGGATAAACCACTTCTCCAATATTGTTGGCTCTATAACAAAGCACAAACAGCAAAAACGTACAGTTGAAGCTGAAAGTTTACATACACTTAGGTTGGTGTCATCAAAACTCGTTTTTCAACCACTCCACAAATGTATTGTAAACAAACTATAGTTTTGGCAAGTCGGTTAGGACATCTACTTTGTGAATGACACAAGTAATTTTTCCAAGAATTGTTTACAGACAGATTATTTCACTTATAATTCACTGTATCACAATTCCAGGGGGTCAGAAGTTTACATACACTAAGTTGACTGTGCCGTTAAACAGCTTGGAAAATTCCAGAAAATTATGTCATGGCTTTAGAAGCTTCTGATAGGCTAACCTGACTCGGTTACACCAGCTCTGTCATGGGGAATGGGCCAAAATTCACCCAACTTATTGTGGGAAGCTTGTGGAAGGCCCAGCTACCAAATGCTAATTGAGTGAATGTACACTTCTGACCCACTGGGAATGTAATGAAAGAAATAAAAGCTTAAATAAATCCTTCTCTCTACTATTATTCTTATTATTTCACATTCTTAAAATAAAGTGGTGATCCTACCTGACCTAAGAAAGGGAAGTTTTACTAGGATGAAATGTCAGGAATAGTGAAAAACTGAGTTTAAATGTATTTGGCTAAGGTGTATGTAAACTTCCGACTTCAACTCTACGTGATCAAATACAAATCTTAGAATCAACTATTAGTGACTACCAGAACCCACTGGATTCTACAATTACATTGAATGAACTACAGGACAAAATACAAACCCTCCAATCCAAAAGGGCCTGTGTTGTTGATGGTATCCTCAATGAAATGATAAAATATACAGACCACAAATTCCAATTGGCTGTACTTAAACTCTATAACATCATCCTTAGCTCTGGCATCTTCCCCAATATTTGGAAACAAGGACTGTTCACCCCAATCCAAAAAAGTGGAGACATATTTGACCCCAATAACTACCGTGGGATATGCGTCAACA
The DNA here is from genome assembly GCA_030435695.1 of Brachymystax lenok tsinlingensis. NCBI lineage: Eukaryota > Metazoa > Chordata > Actinopteri > Salmoniformes > Salmonidae > Brachymystax > Brachymystax lenok. The sequence continues at coordinate 1,945,589 of CM059795.1, read as the reverse complement.
GCAACCTTGGGAAAATCTTCTGCATTATCATTAACAGCAGACTTGTACTTTTCCACAGTGAAAACAATGTACTGAGAATTTTTTTTTTTGTCTTTTTACCAAATTACCGTACGACAGACCACGTATTCACCCTGCACACACTACTTGACAAACAAACAAAACAAAGGCAAATTCTTCTCATGCTTTGTTGATTTCAAAAAAGATTTTGACTCAATTTGGCATAAAGGTCTGCAATACAAATTGATGTGGGGTAGGTGGAGACAAGGATGCAGCTTAAGCCCCATGCTCTTCTACATATTTATCAACGAATTGGCAAGGGCACTAGATCAGTCTGCAGCACCCGGCCTCACCCTACTAGAAGCTGAAGTCAAATGTCTACTGTTTGCTGATGATCTGGTGCTTCTGTCTCCAACAAAGGAGGGCCTACAGCAGCACCTAGATCTTCTGCACAGACCTGGGCCCTGACAGTAAATCTCAGTAAGACAGAAATAATGGTGTTCCAAAAAAGGTCCATTTGCCAGAACCACAAATACAAATTCCGTCTAGACACTGTTGCCCTAGAGCGCACAAAAAACTATACATACCTCGGCCTAAACATCAGCACCACAGGTAACTTCCACAAAGCTGTGAACGAGCTGAGAGACTTGGCAAGAAGGACCTTCTGCGCCATCAAAAGGAACATACAATTTGACATACCAATTAGGATCTGGCTAAAAATCCTTGAATCCTTGAATACTTGTGAGGTCTGGGGTCCTGCTCACCAACCAAGAATTCACAAAAACACCAAATAATGCATGCAGAGCAGAACTAGGCCGATACCCGCTAATTATCAAAATCTTGAAAAGAGCTGTTCAATTCTACAACCACCTAAAAGGAAACAAATCCCAGACCTTCCATAACAAAGCCACCACCTACAGAGAGATTCATCTGGAGAAGAGTCCCCTAAGCATGCTGGTCTTGGGCTCTGTTCACCAACACAAACAGACCCCACAGAGCCCCAGGACAGCAAGACAAATCTTGAGAAAATAAAAAGATAATTACTTGACACATTGGAAAGAATTAACAAAAAAAAAATTGCAAACTAGAATGCTATTTGGCCCTAAACAGAGAGTACACAGTGGCGACTGACCTGACGACTGTGACTGACCCCAATTTGACTATGTACAGACTCAGTGAGCATAGCCTTGCTATTGAGAAAGGCCACCGTAGGCAGACCTGGCTCTCAAGAGAAGACAGACTATGTGCCCACTGCCCACAAAATTAGGTGCTGCACTTCCTAACCTCCTGCCCAAGGTATGACCATATTAGAGACACATATTTCCCTCAGATTACCCAGATCCACAAAGAATTCGAAAACAAAACCCAATTTTGATAAATTCCCTTAACTACTAGGTGAAATACCACAGAGTGCCATCACAGCAGCAATATTTGTGACCTGTTGCCACAAGAAAAGGGCAACCAGTAAAGAACAAATACCATTGTAAATACAACCCATATTTATGTTGATTTTATTTTCCCTTTTGTACTTTAACTATTTGCAGATCGTTA